>UCOJ01000433.1:0-106627 GCA_900474305.1 Cecidostiba fungosa | reverse complement strand
CACATACACACACACACACACACACACACACACACCCATACGTATTAGTGAACGATTTCTAAAAAAACAAGCAATTCAAACTCCAAACACCTCTAAACATGTTTCTAACGTGTTATTTTTACAAAACTAAACATTTTACTATCACAAAGCTTTAAATGAATGTATGTATAATAAATAGTTTATTTTAAAGTACACATCTAAACCTGTTTATTGTAATAATAAATAAAACGGATTGTTGTGGTTGTAAAAGGACTTCTTGATGTCTAAATCCTTAAGATATGACTTTTGGTTCTTTGAAAATTATTCGTTGTTTTCTTAATGCGCTTTTTACAAAGTAGTTTGCACATAGTTTCCAGCTAAATTAACGAATACATCACATCTATGCGAGAATACTGAGTGATTAAATCAGTACTTATGCGTCTATAAATTTCACTCGTGTACTTCAAAACGATGCTATTATATATGCTTTATCGCACTATGAATCTTACCCATATAAACTAAATAAAATATCTTCATTTTGTAAGTCTACAATCCACTTGAATACATATTTTGCTCCATTTTCTAAAAAACAAGTACACAGTTAACGCAGTGTTAATAAAGTATTATCTTTAATTAATACATCTTCATCTCATAATAAATTACAACTTCATTCTTCTTCTTTCATAGCCAGGAGCACTGTAAAGTACGAGAAAGATGAGCTCAGCACCTACAAATACAAATATAGAAAATATAATCGAAAGCGTTATACATAACTAGTAAAATTGGCACATTTTACCTTCAAAAACGACTCGAAAGACATATCATAGAATTTTCCCGCCGTAATGGTACACGGTTTTTTGGATCTCATTACGATCATTCTCAGATTCGAGTTTAGCACGCTACCGACCCAGTTGCTGGAGTAGACGTACTCTGCGACTTCTTCACTCTTTATTGACAGAATAACTCGAGTTTTGCTTCGTCAAAAACTTCGATATCATGCAAGTTCTAGATGATTATTAAAGATTACCTCGGACTTTAACGACTGGCCACCATAGCTGAATATGAAGAGCTCCGTCACCGCTGCATTGAGAAACGATGCATATTTACTGAAGCGCGCTCTGTCCTCCAGCATCTGTCAATCATTCAACGTTAGACTCTGCATAATGCTAATCTTGTCGCTTATCTTCAGTAGCATATAATTGTACCGTAGTCACTTGGAATCCAGCGAAGCATATGAGGCCAGTGCTTATCACAAACTGTGCCAGCGCCAACACGTTAATGATGTTCTCCACCGTTTCTGCAAATCTGTTTATAAAAATATTTAATTACGAACGATGATCATCGTCGGTAATAAATAATCTTTACTATCTACCTGATGCATTCCTGATGTCGTCTAACGCAGCTTCCGACGATCTTGTTGTTGTTCCAGGTGGTATAGTCGATCCTCTCAAAATCTTTCTGGACAATAGCAAATTTAGCAGCTCCGTGGATTGATGAAATAACACTAAAAGTCGTGGCGCAGGCAATTGTCGTACATCCCAATACGCCCACTATGGCGGTCGCCAAGTAAGTGTACTCGTACACCCCAGGCACCGTGTGGTTGAAGAAGAAGTAGCCACGGAAGGGTAGCATTTTCTTCGCGTCCTCGTGCAATTTCAGCTGTTATACATATCACGGAAGTCAAAATTAATTACACGCTTAAAGTATAGGTCTATAATTTTAGGATGTATGAAATTCATATTTAAATATTTCGCTGATGAATGGCATTTGAATTGTGTGATTTTGAGACGTGAATTGAGCTCTAATCGTTCGTCAAGATAACAAATTATGCTTTTTTAGGTTCTTATAATTAGTAACAATAATAGTTTAGTAGGTTTTTTGTGTAAATACAATTATAATAAAAAACTCACATGATAAGCATGTGATTATTGAGTGATAACTATGCGATAATCACGCGGAAACGAGTCACCTGGTAATAACACCAGATGGTGATGTAAGTTTCTTTCAGTAGGGATGTACAATAACTTATGTGTAGGTGGTACAGAAATTATTGCATAAATTATATATAATATATACAACCTCGAGCATCGGTATGACAATGAAGCCTGAGGAAGTGACGATAACACTAATAGCGAAGAATTTGGCTAACTTGAATGCAAGCAGACATTTATCCCTCAGTATTGCTCTTTCCTCGTTGGTCGAACGAACCCAATCGTCCCTCATGGTTTCGACGACGTAGAGCATCTCCGACTGGTGGCTGGCGAACGTTATCATTCGCGTAACTGCCATGCAGAATGCCGAGCTGATCAATGCGCATTCGATGGTCTCGTTCATATCTTCGCCGAAGAAGACGATAATCTCGGCGGCGACGCCTATCGCCATCAAATATACAAGGATAATGACCAGATTACGATGTAGACGGTGTACCAGGACGCGCCAACTATGCTGACCCTCAAGCTCGGCACGGTGTGGCCAGCTACCAACGATTTGACTGGAGATTGTCATCGGCAAAGCCAGTTTGTCGTACTCTTCCCCTGCGCTCATCTTATGTCTTTTCTATTTATTTTTATTTTTTTACTCAATTTTGTTTTTGCGTCAATTGTCACAATGGATATGTCAAGTGCAACTTCTATTTGGTGCTTGTTTTTTGTGAAATAGAAAATGGCAAGAACATTTTTAAGTTTTCATTTAAGAATTATAAGATGAGCCTGGTTATATAAATTATTCGCAATTTCTAGAACTACAGGTTTAATATAGTATACTTGCGACGTGTACCATGTCTCTATATCGATCCGATTTTTCGAGAAACACTATTATAGTCTCAGCAGTTTGCCGCAAATTTGCACTTTTATAAGCTTATATGTTATCTTATATATAGCTATGAAATACTTAGAAATTAGACAGCGAAAGCTGATACATATTAGAGAGTGCACTTCCTAGTTTGCCTTAATTCTATTATATGGCATTGTATGACAGAACATAAGAATTGAACAATTGATTAGAAAGGTTGGATGTAGCATAGCTTAGAAAAGTTGTAACGCTCTTCTTCGAAATACCGCGTCAAGGAGGGAGGTACGGAATTGCTAGCGACGGATTGATATAGAAAAATTATAATATGCGTTTCTTTGAAATTTCGCGTCAGGAGGGGAGTGTCGAATCGTTAGATATGCGCTATAAGTTCAGATGATGGGCAACGCGTCGGGCAGATTGTATCAGGCAGTCGCTGGATTCACATCTCCAGATAGTCTAAGCACAACAGGTCAGAGAGATCCAATCCAATCACTTACCAAAGCTATTCTTCTGTTGAGCTGCTAATTATTCTTTGTACAAAAAGAGGAACGTGTTCATTTCTCGCAAAATGCATTGTTTCTCGTTGGAAAATCGTTGAAGTTTCGGAAATTCAATCTTTTTATTCATCACCTACAGATGTTTTTGCACATCGTCGCTGCATAGAATGTCAGTTGGATCGAAAATACTACTGTGTATTTTGATGTAACGGCATTATTCTCTGGTATTAATATTTGAGCGCAAAGGTGAACATTTTTCCAAAATTTACTTAATCAATGGCAGCAGTCGTATTTTAAAATATTGTACGATACGCGTGTCTTCAGGGACGTTTGTATCGATAATGTGCTATCGGATGAATTGTTTACCCAGCTTACAAAAATCTATGCTTTCAAAGATATTAAGATTTATATATTATGTATAATTTTTTGAAAATTTATTGATGAACAATATCTCAATAATGGATCGATATAGCGAGTTTTAACGAATAAAAACATCTTTTTTTTCACTGCTGCATGTTTTTTCTTATAATTCTTATATTATTTAAAACATATATTACATATAGGAACGATACATTTGGAGAAAGCTATACGTGCTAATGAATTGACATCTATTTTAATGATAGAGTTAATAAAATCAATTCAGTGAAAATTCATTGATAATAGCATAAAATTACCTATCTTTTGGCAGTGGAAGTTTTGGACTAGCATTAGCCGTTACTTTTTTTGTTGCTATATACAAAGCGTGTGCTTTTTTAAACATTATAACGTAGTTGCTATATATTTTACTACCATAATTATTTTCGCAAGATTTTCATCTTCAGTTACCGAGTACTTATTATCACAACGTTTAAAAAAAACACGTTTCTGTGCTAAAATTATTCAATGGCATGTTTATTTGCCTAATAAAACAATAATATATTTCTTATTGGAACATGAATTATTTATTAAGACGATATAAATTAATTTGAATAAATTGCTACATGCCAATAAATAAATGATTAGCATAGTAGTCTTTTTTATTTTCACTAACCATATAAGGCGTGTATACTACATTGCACGATGCGATTCATGTTTTCTACTTCATATCGAAATACTTACTGGATGAAAAAAGCTTCGTACGCTCTGCTCAAAGTACAGTATTAGTTATAGGTGGTAAAGTTAGAACCGTCGGCCTCTTGTGATTTACGTATAGTTAGTATACCTACGTACATATTACCTGATTCTCGAACTTTTCATATCGCCGCCTATTACGAAGTCAGCTTAATAAGGGAATGCATTTTTTAGCAGTACTTATTAATCTTTGTCGTTTGCTAAAGTACACAGTGGACAGTTGCCAATTTGGAGAATTGACGCTGACATAACCGCATCGATATCAAGAGCTAAGAAAATTATACAGAGTTTAGTGCGGAAATAGAAAAAGTTTCTCGGCTGCGCGTGTGTAAGGTTCGTTAAAGTCAAGAGTAGAATAGTCTTGCCTATAGGTGCACGGGAACTCATATCATCGAGAATAAATACCCTAGTATTTTTGCACCTATGTGCGCGGTAATGATACGACCTAACTTTCGATCACTGAAATAAGTTTCTCCCTTTCTACCGCAGAATGATTTTTTTCTGTTCACTTATAGTATCGCAAAGATTTTACTTACACTACTGCTTTATTTTTCTAAAGTTAATATTACAAAGTTAAATCTAAAACTGAAATGCGCCAAGTTTCACTCTAATTTTAAATAAGTATTATATAGACTATCCAAGTTTCGGAAAGAAAGGAATGTGGAAGAATAGTTGAAGTCTATTTGAAGTTTTCGCAGTTTATCAGATTGCTGTTTTGGAATAGCGCATATGCTTGTATATACAAAGTACGATATAATATTTTAACTATTGAAATGTATATTAAATTATTTGGTTGTCTGAAACCAAAAATGCATTTCATGGTACACATTCCTGATATAATGCGAGATTTTGAATACGCGCGAGGTGGACGGACGATTATCAACGCTGATGGCTTGAACTTGAAGTCCAATTATTTTCCTATCTTTTTTATTTTGCTGCTGTTGAAATGAAAAAAAAAACACGATGGATTTTTTTCTTCGTGAATTATTTCGTCAATGGCAATTGATTTACACGTCGTCAAGAGATGTGGTTAGCTCTATTATGTAAGTACTCAAAGGGAGAAACGCGATATACCTATATTATTACAAGATTTCATCGTTGAAATATTATAGATTTCGAACAATACACCTATATTTTTAAAAACGCGTGTAATACTTGCAGGGCATTATTTTTATTTTGATAAATAATATTCCAAAATAAATTTTAAAAAACATGTTCGTTCCTTTAAATTCCGCATTAACTGCGAGTCATGAATGTGTAATATTTTAATATATATACGTTCTTTTCAATAGATAACGAACAGAGAATAACAGTATAGTAGTAAGTACGATGTTTAAGGCGAATTTTAAAATCGTAAAATGAATTTTTGTATAACACACTCTACTGCAAAATCGCACATAAGATCTCACGCTAAAATCTCATGTGAATTTGGCAGGCGGGCGTAAAGTAGGTTTTTTTGGACCGAGTGTGAAGTTTTCCTCTTTTTTTTCTTTCTAATAAACGAAATACGCAGTAGCCACATCAGAATTCAGAAGGCAGCTACATCGGCCACCTTTTTAATATATAATAAAAAATTATGTGGTTGCCGAGTCAGTCACGTTAGCCCCACTTAACCTGCCAAAAAAACGCATAAATCATTAGATGCGCGTTATAAAAAATATAGTGTGCACCAAGGCGTGCACAAAATATACTATACTGTGGCACCTTTTTGAAACATATGCAAAGCTATCTCTACGTACGCATCAATTTTTTCAGCGGAAAGTGTACTCTATCAAGCTGAAAATATGAACGAAAGCTCTAGGGGAAGATGAAAATTTGAGATTTATATATGAAGTCAAAAAGCTAAATCTAATATACGGCAGCCATTTGGAATCTTCCAGATGTACTAATTTTTTATGTTATTAAATTTTATGTTTGAATGTATTAGTAATAACGTGACTCATATAAGTATATATTGAGCAGCGAAGTTTTATGTATAGTGAAGCGACCGGTGCAACCTTGAATTCCGCAATATAAGTAAAAATAAGTAAAAATATAAAATAGTTAGATTACAATCTTTGGCTTACAGGGTAATTGATACGTTTAACAAAAAAATAATAGGCGCGTATTTTGTATTTATAAATGTATTTATGTTGTAAGAAATCGTAAACAGATGTAATGTCTATACAGGAAATAAAGGAAATAATAATAATAATAGAAGCGTATTTTACCAAAAGTATTTTTGGCTTCGTGCACATAGCATTAATACTAATACTTCCTGTTATTTTATAGCCAGTAATATTACTGTAGGTATGAAAAATTCTTGGGTATAAATGCGAGCTCCGAAATAACGTTTGGCATACACTTAAACCGATAATTGAGTTAAATCGCTATAGTTACCCAGTAAAACTGAAGAAAATGAAGTTCTTACTTTATGCACTAGCAATTTCGATCTATTTGGCTATACAGGCTCAAGCACAGCCTGATGAACTTGGTAAGCAAATTTAAACTGTTGATTATAATTTTAATTATATATCTTATTAGTTTCCTAACTTTCTACTTTTTTATGACGTTCAAGATGATGATCACTCAGAAGCTAATTCTAACTGTACTGCAGTGTGTGAAGCTGAAGGTAAGATTATTGATTCTTAAAGAAAAAAATGTAAAATAGAATCGGTGGTAATTATATCTTTTTCCCCTAGGTTACTGGGGTGTTTTTCTTACTTCCTGCGTTGCAAATTGTGAAGATCCGCCGGAGAACCCAGACGGTGAGTAAAAACATTAATACCTTATTGTATATATTTTCTTAAATTCTTAATCAAGTATGGAGTGTTACAGTAAACCTTTAACAATGGGCCTCTTAACTTACAGATTCCGATTATCAGATACTACCTAAAAAAGATAAGCCAGAATAACTAATTACAAAGACAAATTCCAATATACATTATTACCGAACATTGTTATTATGAAACTATTGTAATTCAGGTGCATCACCAATAAATTGGGCAACTATATTATAACATTTCTACTTTCTAATATACAATACCTTCGCAATAACATCTCTATCCTATACCCGAAAAACTCAAATCCATAATATCACAATAGTCACTCTCTCCCCAAACGCAAAAAATTCAAACCTGCAGTCCAAAATCCTTCAGACAAGCGTTTTTAACACAACCCGATTACTCGCCATATCTAGATCGATATAATAGTTCGGCATCTTATGCCCCAAAAAATCTTGTTGCACCTCAACTGATCACCCATCAAAAAAAGGAGGCAAACACAGCCAAACTGAATTTCCGTGAAAAACAAATGCGGAGGAAAGTTGCAGCAACCTCGTCGAAAACCAGGCGAATACAGGAGGAGGACTAATTGCACGGCCCGCAGCGGCCAGCTCACGAATTTGAATTACATTCTTATATTCCTTTGCGAATTACTTCGTTGGCGAGAATTGGTTTACACGTCGTCAAGAGATGTCATCCAAAGCTTAGATTCTTATTTAAATACAGACGAGCTTGCAATCACTCAAAGGCAGAAACGCAATATCATATATATGTTACAAGATTTCGTACACGGATTACGTTGAAAGCTCACATAATAAGTTGCGATAATTTTACAAAAAAGCTATCCATATATGTCTAATTGCTTATTGTGAAAAATACAATCCTGAATTGTGTTTCCTTCTGAATGGGATTACACCGAAATTTTTCGTGCATAAGTGTATATATGTATACCAGACCCTGAGGAGTTACAAATTAATCAAAATAAGTATAGTCAAAAAATGCAAAAAAAATCCTTAGATTACCAATAACTTTGACCCTCTGAAAATACATAACATATTCCCAGAGCTAATAACCGATATTAACTTTTTTAGCTCTCGTTTTCATTACGGAGAACCAGCCATATACCTTTAACGATTCTTAAACTCCTAAAATGATTATTTTCGCAAAAAAATTGATATTTGAAATAAGGGGGTAATAAAGTGTCGTAAATAAACTTTACAAATGTAAATTCATTTATTACATTGTTTTTAATAATCGTTCATCGTTTCCGACAATATTTCGACAACAAAAGTCCTCAGGTGAGTGTGGTTCTGTTTTGTTTCTTTCGTGTATATGTGTGTGTTTAGCACCGTAGTGTAACACTTTTTTTTCATTTATCTTACACACTTTGTTTATTAAAAAATGTATATAAATTATCGATTTCCTAATTACGAAGGCTCGTTCACCCAGTAAAAGCGTGACTAATCAACAATGAAACTTTGCAACTCATATTTACAGATACAACATACATTCCTTTCTACAATAAGTAAATACACGAATACAATAAATTTATGCACATCAACAATAATGATCAAACTTCGATGCGCAGCTTTATACAATACATCTTGCGTTGGCTAAATTAACATCGCGTCTGCAGCAAGTTGATATTAGAAAAATATCAATAACGTTTGTTATTTTCATAAACAAAGAAATGTATATTTACAATTGTACTTATAAAAACGATCGAAGTACAGACATGAACCCTTAGGAAGATTAAATATTTAAAGCTATATGATACACAAAAAAGACGAAAGAACGAAGCATAGCGATATAGGTAATCTATGAGTTTTTATCTTTACCATTGAAATAATAATGATCGTAATCATACGTTTTCGTAGAGATAAGCAATAGTATTGAAAAACGTTCATCTTCCTTTTGCAGCGAGTCTTTAGTTTGACATCTAATCGTATCAGTGCGTAGAATGGCGCGATGGAAAATCCCAACGAAAGCTACATTCATTTCTGTCTCGACGGAATTTTTCATTTATAGAAATGCGAAATATAATCTTACGACGATCATGAAACTCTTAACGTAACTTATATGTACTCGGCTGTTCGCTCAATTTACGCCTACTCCTCTTTCGATACCGACTTGGCTGACAGGAATGTGGGATATATTTGCTCGTCTGAGCCATCGACCGCGTTTTCACGTGCGCAATCGTATTTACAGAGAAGAATCTAGTCGCCCTAAGGGAAACGCCGCGACGGCCTTTTGCCATCATTTCCATTTGTTTAATCACGTATTTGCTACTTGCTGCGTTTGTTTTCGCGCCGAGAAACGCATTTTCTTACACCGTAATATGACGAGAGTATAGGGAAAGCGGCTGTTCATCCTACAACGGACTATACGCGCAAAGCGATGACATGACTTTGCCTCCTGAGCAATATATCGATACATACAAAAAACGAATTCGTTTAATACAGGTATTTACACGGAGTTCGTGGCCCTCACTTGAAAAAACTACAATACATCTTACAATCGAAGAGCTTTCGTACGAATCGTAGTCGTCCTTTTTTTTACAAATTTACAAATAGTACACGTGAAAAACTAAAGCAAAAGCTCGATAAAAACATATTTCTAGACAGCTAGACAGAATTAAAAAGAAAACAAGTAGCTCCCTTATATACAGGTGCTCCGGAATATTGCTCAGTCGGCGAACAAGAGGATCCCACATCGTCAACTTGGGCTTGTAAGGCAATCGACTCGGTTTGTGCATATACGCTTCTGCTTCGTCTTCTTCTTTTATTTAAAGTGTCGCGAGGATCCTGGTGAAGCCGACGCAGGCCGCGAGGACGGTCTGGCCGATTCCCCAGAGCAAGGCGTACTGCGGAGCCATCTGATAGCCTGCCGAACCGTAGACGAAGGCCACCGCGGCCGAGCTCACCACTCCGGAGGTCAGCGGCATCAATACGCCCATTATTAGAATCAGCAACGGAAAGAATCTGCGAGATGATTTATTGCTTTTAAACTAGCTTCTATGATGATTTTTTCAAGGGTTGGTAGGTATACACTTACTTTCCGTATTTGTGTTTTCGGAGCGTGGCGAAACAGATGCCGGCAGCGATCGTGTGGACGAAAATCGACGAAAACAGTGCCCATAAAAAGATTTGATACCACATTTCTGGAAATTCGAAGAGACTGTTAGCTATATTAATTTCATTGAGCAGTCGATACACACTTGTTGATAATAATCAATAGCATAAGTAACTCTGGAGAAGTCGATTAAAAGCATATACAACAATTAAACGTAAAGATTGAAAAAAAGGCTTACGTACCAGGGAAAGATCGTAGGCTCATGATCGATGAATGTGGAATGGAGTAAATGGCAGTAACAAAATATTGAGTTTTTCTCTGAGCTCAATATAACAAGTAAAATCAAGATGCTGTGTGCGCATTCAACTAATCATTCGTTTCTAGACTCTGGACTCTGGTCTTGGTGTACATATAATAAGAGTATAGGAATAAAAAACTAGAGTATAGAGACAGATTAACCATACACAAATGGTCTACTCTATATAATGGTTTAGAGCTTGAAAGATGCACAAAACAAGCTAGGGCTGTAGCACTTGGTGCAGGTGGACTGCAGGCTTGCCAGCTCTAATCTGTCGCACAGGTAAGAGGATACAGAGCAAGGATGAAGGGGACAAAGGTACACACCAGCGAACGAAGTCAGCGGTGCGTCGTCGATGCTGCTGCTGGCCTCGTCCGGAGCAGAGGCACTCGCTGCTGTGGCCTCTAACTGAGCATGGGGCATCGCGCTCTCTCCCTCGATGCCCTGGTTGCCTTTCAATTTGGCTAACTTTGCCCTCCCATGGCTCCAAGCCTTGTTAGATCATCCTGGATAACTCTGTTACATTCTGAAACAAAGCCAAAAGGGTTAAATACCCAAGCACCGAGTCACCACAGAGCAAACTCTCGTTTATCTAATCTAACAGGTCGCCAGAGAAATGCGGATAAAAAAAAGAGAACTAGCTGTACAATATACAGTTGCATAAACAAAACGTCTGCAGGCTAAGTTAAAGGTTATGTCCGATGAGAACAACAAAAGAAAACACAACGAAGAACAGGTGTCCACTCACTTGCCATTATCCGCGAAAAGCTGGAAAATCACGCCGAGGACGGCGAGCTGTCAGTCGCATAAGTGGTCCGTTGAACTGCCCTCCGACGAGGACGTATATATATGTATTGTACGTACCCTCGACGAGAAAAAGGGGTAAATGTGGAAAATTCCGTCAGGCCAGTGCGCAGACTCGGACGCGCGGAGATGAGGAGCGTATTATTATTATTATTATAAAAGTGCTAAAAAAAAGAGAAGTGCATTCTCCCCGCCGCGCCGCGGTGCAGGTGCGAGATTATAACTAAGGTCTGTTCGTCTTCCTCTCAAAAAGCAAACTATTAAATTTTACATTTTATTAAAAGTAGCAGAGCAAATTCATGTAGCTACTACCCCATTCTATAATTTTTTTAGAGGAATAATTGAATATATTTATTATGAAGACCTCAAAATTCAAAATTCGCGGCTTTCGCAATCAGCCAAAGGAACTTACCCAAACTACATAAAACACGCGACTGCACCGCGAGTCCGCGACTGCACACGTATAGAAAGACAGCCATGCATGTATGTATATATAATTCTCTTTGACATTGTGTATGTATATTCTTATAAAATCCCAGGAACGTGAATAGCAGTGGGGGGGCAGGGGAAAAAAGGACGACTACGACTCGACGACTGCTCTGGCCATTGTGTAAATAAAAATCTCGGAGCGCCCTCAGAGCAGCGACGCAGACTCTCGAAAGGTGGCGTTCCCCCATAAAATATCATCTCTCGCGCTTCGCTTTCTATATCCTGCTCTTCGTCGTCTCATCTCCAGACGCCGCCCGGGTGTACCTGGATACAAGCTTAGAACCTCGACATGTGGAGGAGATTCCGTCAGTGCTGAGCTGTGTTGTGCCGGTTTGTAAATAAACAATGGCTTAGCGCCTGCTCCTTTTTTGCTCTCTCTCAAGGGCTTTGCTGTGCGCGGTCTGCTTTGGGTTCTTAAGTGGAAGATGACTGCTTTTCTATATTGCGAGTTGGATAAACATGCTGTGTATAGTGCTTGGGATTCTTAATGGGATTTGCTTTGAGCGGTGTCTTGTGAAAGCCTTTTTCTGGTAGGCTTTGATCTCTGGAGTTCTAATTTTAGTCTGATGTTTGTAGGTTTCGATGTGGAGGAATTGTTGGAGGACTGGAGAGATGTATTCCAATGGGTGCGATGTACAGAGAGGCTCTGTGGAGCTTGTGAAATCTCGTACTGCCAAACATTACAAATGAATCTGTAGTATAGGATAGGTACAAAAGTAGGAGCATTATAGAAGAATCAAGATGACATCCTGCACGGTGCTGTGCCTGGCCCTACTGGCAATCATGTCAGGTTGCACTGCGGTGATGGACGAGAAGCTGTCCAACAGTGTGCCCAAGTGTCAGTTTGGTAAATCCCCCAGGAGACAGATAGATGTGATGCCTCTGAACGGAGTCTGTCTGAGAGATATGGTGGTGCATCTTTCCAAGAATCTGCATAAACTTACGGATGATGAGCTTGGAGTTACCAAATTCCAAGGGATGCTGGATAAGCTTGATTTTGTTGACTCCATTACTACGTTAAATAGCAGACTGAACGATTTGGCCAAGAGTTTCAATGATAAGCTTAAGAGGTATACTGATCTGCTGAAGGATAGCAACAGTGTAATACAACCAATACTGCTGAAACAGGGCCAGGACATCTACTCCACTAGTCAAAAGTCGGATAATTCAAATAGAGCTGCAGATATTTGCTCCAAAATCACAGATGCTCTTGCTATGAATCTTCGAAATAAAGATTGGAAGAGCTTGCACATACTACCAGTAAGTAGCATTTAAAGCTTTTAAATTTACCAAAATTTGAATTTCACTGATACTGACTTGACAACCATTTTTAGTTTTTTATTCAAAGTCGAGATAGCCTTTCTGTTTTTCCCTCATTATATTAAGTCGTTTATTATCAATGATCATACAAATAATTAACTCGAAATTTCATTGCAGGTGAGCCAGCCAGGCACAATGTGCGGCCCTCCCAGCTTAGCTCATAATATTGGCCCATTGCTTCTCTCGCAATGTAATCGCTCCAAAAACGTGATGCTTCTGCTGGAACAGAGCTCTGCATACATGTCGGAAGAGGATGTGACACTGGCTCAGATCACGGCAAAAACTATCGTGCACATGTTGACGGAAAGCGACCGAGTGAGCGTCGTAGGTCTAGCGGCAGGCGGTTCAGCCCTTTGTCCGGAACAAGGTTTGTCCCGTGTCACCGACGTCCACAAGATAAGACTCGACCGGCACGTCGACTCGCTCGTTCGGTCCACGGCCAACCAGAGCTTCACCCTCGACCTTCGGCCTCTCGTTAAAGAAGCCAAGGGCGACCTGGTGCTGATACACTTAACGAACAATATGAAGGATTTGTCGAACGTCAAGGGTATTGCTGAGGGATTGAAGAGGGACGATCTCACCGTTCACCTCAGGACTATTTTAATACTGTCTAATCAGCAACCGCACGTTAACGTTAAGGAGTTTTCGGCGAACGGGACTGTGATCACACTACCCACGCAGCACGTTCTTGGATACGAGATCGCGAGATTATTTGCAGGTGAGTGACTCCAACACAAACTGAAACGATTGGTTTCATGAATAGTTTTAACAAATCCTATTTATTTCCAGGATTAAAGTGTAACAAGGAAGATGTGAAGCCGTACTATTTGTCGGAGCCATACTTCGAGCCCTACAGCAAGGCAATGATGCTGTCAGTAGGTCAGATCACCAACACTGCGCTGCTTTCGTTTGACGTGAAGCTGCGGGACTTCGTCGAAGATATCACGTACTTCGAGGCTAGTGCTCACCAGGTGCGAGCATTGCTCGTCGACAAAAGAGGTATGCTCTGGATGCACAAAAACTTCCCGAGAATGGAAACTATCGTCGAGCAACCATTGAAGGTCTATCTGCATGACTTGGAAAACCTCGATGAAAAGACTATGATCAGGACGGGGTATGAGAGATTTTCTTCATTATTTTATCGCCATAGTAGTAGTAAGAAGACCGCTAACTAATTGAATTGTATCCTTAGAATGGCCGATCAACCCGAAGGCATGGTGGAAGTGAAAAGTCAGTTAGGCATGAAGAAGCAGCTGCATTGGCGACACCTAACTTATCCAGACTTGATTGTCTGCCTGGTAGTCTCGCGTCTCGACGAGGACGCAACGCGCCAGCCACTGGTCCGATCGCCACCCACTCTACCCTCTGGTATTCTTCACCATCGTTTGGATTTGGCGATCGGTGCGAACGTCCGCCGCGACAGTCTCTGCACGTACAACAGTAATCGTGTTGCTACCCTCGACGCCGGTGTCGTCTACTTGTCACCCTGGTGCTTCAAGTCACCAGCTGAACAGGCAAAGCAGTTGGCTGCCACGCCCTCTGTCACCGTGCAGAGCTACATGGCGTACATCAAGGATTTGACCAGGTTGCTCACCAATCCTGGCATGCAGGAGAGCGTCAAAGCTGACGTAGCTGTACTCGCTCAGATACTCGAGCATTTTAAAGAGAGACACTCACAGAGCCCGTTGCACAAATTCATCGTTCAGAGATACGTGACATCGGTGAATAGTGGAGTTCTGGAACTCTACCCAGGCCTGGTGCTGGATTCAGATCTGGATCCGAAGCGTCGCGCATGGTACGTAAAAGCCTTAGAGCAGCCAGGTCGCCTAGTTCTTAGCCCGCCGTACCTCGATGCTGGTGGCTCTGGCTTCGTTGTCAGTTTGAGTCAAGTCGTACATGAAGGCCGCTCTGTAGGACTGCACTTTAGTAGCGATCCCGTAGTAGCAGTGATGGCGATGGATGTAACACTGGGTTATCTATCGCGTATGCTGGACGACATGTTTCCATTGTGTGCCGAGACCAACGTCAAGTGCTTTCTCATGGATGACAAGGGCTATCTTGTGTTTCACCCGTCGCTCCTTCAGGCGGCTAGCAAAGTTGAAAACCAGCACTTGACTAACAAAGAGCTCCTCGTCGCCAATGACATTCTAAATCACGAATTCTTCGTTAACAAAAAGATGTGCGCCAGTCATATGGATGGTACAACCCAGAGGTATTACCAGTTCAACATATCGCTCGACGAAGTCCTTACTAACATCGTGCACGGCGAACACTGCGTCAAGTACCAGCTGGCCGTGGTACCTGGCACCAACGTCTTCCTAGGCGTCGTCAATATCACCTGCAGCTCGATCAGTGCCTTCTGTCCCTGCAGCACAGTGAGTCTCATTGCCTATATAATTTGTTAAAACATGTTAAAAGAGCGAATGTTACGAATAATCTTTTTTTTTTCAGATGGATCGTTCGTGTCTGAACTGTAAGCGCATGGAACAGACGGATTGTGAGTGCCCTTGCGAGTGCTCTCTGTACTCAAGCGAGTGCCAGTTACGCGAGGACAGCGCCTCGGCGGAAATGGAACCATGCCCAGCACCGCAGGAACAGGGCTCAAGCCTGACCTCACCTTGGATTCAAGCAGTAAATGCGCTTAAATCCTGTCAGCCGTTTAGCTGCAAGGCTTTCGCGACCAAGGCCGAGTGTCTTGGCCTCGTTGGTTGTCAGTGGTGCGAGATCGACAGCGACGCTGAGACACAACTCCAGGAGCCCTTCTGTTCCGATGTCGCTGTCTGCTTCAAAGGTGTCTTCGGTTCACCTATTCCCTACGGGGATGGAGCCTACAGTGAGTCTTTTGAATAAAATTTCAACTTATCTCATTTCTTGAAGATACAGACATACTGAACGTTAATTTTTCTTCTTTGCACAGACTCGCAATCGCCAGAGGAGATAATGTCTCGCGAGTGGCCTTCGGTTGGTCCGGTGGCTGGTGGAATCTTGGCATTCGTCCTCGTGCTCGGAGTGGCACTTTTCTGTTACAGATTGCGCTCAGTGCACACTGGTCTAGAACACCAGTGTCTGCATAATCACAACTCTCCTGATACGCTGCGTATGACTCACCTGGACTGCGATCTGGAGCCGGCTGACCTTGAGCGCGAGCCCAAGCCTAGTATGGATTCGGCCCTGCTGCGCGATGTCATTGCACCTATCTCGCCGTATCGTGTATCCACAAATTACAGGTTGGTTACGATATTATGCTTTATGGTACACGCAGTGTTATCTCTTCAGACAATAACTCGGAAATTGATGGGTTTTAGACGACCTCCAGGCGGCGACAGCGACCATGGCTATAGTACGATGACCCCTCACGACGACTCGGAACAACAAAATTTCTCGGAGCCGCTTCTTGTACTGGCGGGTACCTCCAAGGACATATGCGGTGTGGTTCCGTCAACGAGCACCGCGACCTTGGATTCACCAGCTACTTCAACTTCAACGACTGGCACTATTGTAGCGCCGCCTTCGCCAACCACCAACCTCGGATCTCCACACCGCGTTATCGCCGCCGTTGACGTACACCGCGATATGGACACCAATTACTGCTAGCCTCCTGTCTAATTTTTTTTTCTTTGGAATTGGGATTGAGCAGTATTAAGTGACTTGCCGCGCAGTCGAGATGCCATGAGGTGCACTGAGTGCACAAGACTCGCTATATCCTCTTATCGGTTGATGTATCCGCGTATACCTTACGCGTCTTTGTATAATTAGTTTTAGTGCGTTGGATTAATTTGATCGTGATACTAATCCATTTTAATTCAGACATTTTGAGACATTTGCATTGGAGGAGTTTTGTCGTGTAAAACTCTTGACATTGAATGTCTTAAAAAACTATTTTGTATACGAATTCAATTGGCGATTTTAATATTTTTATATAGGTTTAGCGATTAATCCTATTTTTATTGCAACTATATAACGAAATCAATTTTACAGGATTATTGTGATTTTATATGACTTTTTTAATCTTCTATACAAATGACGTTTTTTGCAGTTTATTTTAGTAAGGGATTTTATCATATTTGGTTAAGTAAGTTTCGAAATGAAACGTGAAAAAGAGAGTTGAAAATTTCGAAGCGTACTTATGTCTGAATAAAACATTTATACTACTCGTAAGAAAGTACGATAGCGCCCAAAGTAAAAGTTTGTCTTCCAAAATTTGAGACTAAGCATCTCGTTTGACAAACGCGTCCAGTGATAAAGAAATTCGCTTTAAATGACTTCAAAACTGTCCGCCGCATTTCAACGTTTCCCGTAAAAACAAAACTCATTCGAAGCAGCAATACAGTGCTGCTTCAGTAGAGGAACAAATCATGTACAATAAACAAAACGATCCATCAACAAACAGTAACGTAAAAGACTGCAAAACGACTTCATTGCCACTCTATACATGTATAAAAAAAGACTTTTTGCGCATTTACACGGATTTTCTAAATTTTTTAAGGAATACTCCGACGTATGAAGTTGCATTTTTATAGGCATATTTGTCTCGGTACATCACAACGACAGTGCAATCGAACGATCAGACGATGATCGTTCACTCAAATTTATTGATACAAAAGCAGTTGTGTGTAGGTATTATACAAATAAATTTAAATAATATGGAAATGCTTTGCTTACACAGACAAATTGCCAATATAAGCATGTTAAGAAGTTTTTCTATAGATATTTTTTACAGCCACTTTAAAGAATGGCCAAACCGTAGTTCAAATATATATCCTCATGACTGCTTAACCGAATGAACACAACTGTATAGTCCATTTGCACAATGAACATTTATACACGAGAAATTCGGTACGTAATTTATGTATTAAAGTACAACCCGTAAAAAGTATTATAAGTACACTGACGCATTTAAGACGTGTATATGCACTTTTTATATATCGAAGTTTCTTTCGCAAACATATCGAAAATTGCGAGAAAAAAAAAGGTATATGGTTATATTCGTTCGGTAGATTTTTAAGTAAACAAAAGCAACAAAAAATAGTTATGGATAAGGAATTTATAAAAAAAAAAATTGTGAGTGAAAGTAACAACAATGTGCCGATCTTTGTTAGGGATTTTGTTCTATCTGTTTTATCTATTTTTAGTAAAGAGTAGTGCGAATCGCAAGTACAAAAATGAAGACAATTTTCAACAAAGAAAAATGTGATACCGTAGGGAAAGTCGTAAATAAATTTTATTGGAAAATGAAGAAAATCAACTTTTTAGCAAACTTTTGGCTAGTAGAGTTTGAGATGTTCTAAATGAAGTGGCATTTTAGTTTATGTAAAAGAGTTGATTGTTACGAAAATCGATAAAACAGAGAAACTCCCTTACACGTTAAAAGAAAAACATATATAAAACGCCCCTTTCACATATTCGCAGTGCCAAAGTACTTTAAAATAAAAAAGAAAATGTATTCGTCGAAACATATTTTTCTATGTATAGCATTGTCCATTTGTATGAATGTGTGGCGCGAGTAGCACGTATAAAACAAAAATCCCGTATTTAAGAGGCAAAGTGTTATCGTATATGATAAAAGAAAATTTTATATGTATATTATATACAAAACATAAATATTATATATATATTATATATAAATCTTAGATGATATAACGATGCGAAGTATTAATTACGTACGTTGAATCCAAGAAATTTTTATATACCCTGACAAAACACATAGGACGAGTATATCGAATATTTTTCGATATCGCCAAGCGTATCCCCGTTGCACGTGCACACGTCGTTTTATATCTATATATAGAAATATAATGTCTAAATGAAATTGTACCGGCCTGAACATGGTATTATCCGAGCAGAATGTATAACACAGAAGACTTGCCTGCGTTTTTCACCTCAAAACGTATCGATAATAATGGTAATAATAATAGTAATAATGATAAAACAATAAGCGATAATCGAAATGCCTCACAATATCAACGTATATTAGCGATCACCATTTGTAGGTACATACATACATAAAATACGTAATTCTCAGCTTTAGGAGCTTGATTTTTTCCTCATAATTGTTCACGGACTACCTATTACTTGTAAGCATGCGTTTACTCCACTGTTACAGTAACATGTGATTTTGTATTGTCAAAATACACTCCGAATCGTTTATTTTTTTTAATTTTTTTTATACACTTACATCGACTCCGTCACTGGTATTTTCGATTCAGAGTTTACTATATAGTTGAAATATTATTATATTAATTGTTGTACATACTTAATAATAATAATAATATACATGCAATAAAAATGAAGTTATAATTGTGAACAAAGCCTGTTGTCTCTTCGTTCATTGATTCGAAAATCGAAACAAACTCCGCCTAAAGTCGTACCAACCTGTCGGCACTAAACTCCCCCACACGAGCCACCGAAACAAAAAACTCCCCAGTCCACGCTACGCCTAAGTTGCATTAACTAGTGAGCGCGAGTAGAAGACAACGGGCCGTCGTCGAAGCCAAAAGAAAAACATCTCGAGTCGTAGAAGTAAGAGGACGACGGGCCAGGTCAGTCCGGCGGATCTCTCGAGCGTATTAAGATGCAGCGCCGAAGAGAAGACCTGACCTACGTCGCCATTCACCAGGTAGTAGAGCTCTGAGTCGAAGCTTTCTCTTCCTCATCATCCGAGAGCAGAAGAGACAAGGACGACGGCAGCAGTAGCAGCAGCGTCTTGTTGGTGCGCGCGTCGTCCCTGTAGCTCGAAATCTTCGACCAAGTGCTCGTCCCCGAGAGAGTTGAAGCCCACCGGTAGGTGGGGACGATGCTGCCGTCGACGAGGAGGAGGAGGAGCACAGCAGCGGCTCGTCGGGCCGCGCGTCACCGGCTGGCCTCCTAATACTGGCAGCGGCTGAACCTTCGCCGAGCTTCGTCCGGCTCCGGGAGTCGAGGAGGTCGAGGCGCCAACAGGATCATGGCCACCCAGGGACCGAGCAGCCAAGCGGCCGCAAACGGACCGCCCACCCCTGGCAAGCCACCGCTATCCGTGTCGCCCCAGCCCCAGCAGCAACAGCAGCAGCAGAGCAATAATTTTGAGCCTTTGGACAAGAGCTCGTCCAATACATTGAAGGTAACTTTATTGTCATTGCATATTGCTTGGGATGTGTCTTGTCCGCAGAGAAGCGCTAAGTCTGCTAAATCAGTTTATAAACTTTGATAGAGTTACTCTGCTGACTGAGCGGTGGTGTTAATTTTGTTAGTGCATCGTGTTGACAGTTGTAAATACAAAGAAAAATGCTAAGATTTATTTATAAATCCTGGCTTGCACAACTGGCTGCTTAGTTATGCCTTATTTGAACAATTTGATTACTTGATTTGTCTTTATTGACAGCAGTCGACGCTGTCCAGGACATATTTATGAACCATGCTTTTGTTTTGTGTTACAGCGTAATCCAAAGATGGAGCTGTGTAAAACAGATCTGCTGAAGCTGCTCGGCTACTTGGAGGGTGAACTGCAAGCCCGTGATATTGTAATTGCAGCTTTGAAGGTATACATCCACTTCGTTGTCTATGGTCAATTGAGTAGTACGTCTGTTAACAATTTGTATTTATCCACAGTCGGAGAAGATGAAGCAGCTTCTAAATTCGCGATACCGAAGCGGGACGGCGGATCCTCATTCAGCGCTTGCCAGAGATGTGGCCCTGGTGGGTGGTGCGAGTGGATCCCAGGGGAACCAGACAGATCAGCTGGGTGCCACCCTTGAGGCTCTGATCACTCGGCAGAGATACATGAAAAGTCACATGGCGAAAGTCATGAAGAACGCCGAGCTCAGACATCGAACGGTTAGTAGTTGCGCATTAACTCGATTGAATTTCGTTATAAGTAGTAACGCAAATCGTTTCCCTTGATTAGGTGATAAAGGAGCTGGAAGAGGAGAAGCAAAAGCATGAGCACGACACGGCCCAAGGCGACGACATAACATATGGCTTGGAAAAAGAGCGCACTCGGCTAAAGAAGGAGCTAGAGATGGAGAAACTAGAGAAGAAACGTCTTGAAGCGGAGGCCAAGAAATTGAGTGAAATTCTTGAGGAAGAGAAAAACCGGCACAAGCAGATCGTTCTCATACTGCTCGCTGAGCGCAAGAAGATCATTATAAAGTATATAGAGGAGCGCAAGAGGTCAGAGGACCTTGCCCAAATACTCAGTGAAGAGAAGGTTTGTAAAACAAACCTAAAGAACTTTTATATTTCATGAAAAAAAAAAAAAAAAATGAGTACCAATGACTTATTATAAAATTAATCAGGTGCGCACGGATTCTATGGCGGAAGGTCTGGAAGAGGAGAGCAAGAAGTCCCTGCTCATGGAAGCAGAGATGGAAAAGCAGCAAGCGCAATTTGACATAGAGAGGTCGCAGTTCCGTCAGACGACTGCCATGAAGGACAAGAAATTGATGGAGCAGCAGCAGGAGCTTGATAAGCTCAGAGCTGAACTTGAAGCTCTAAAAGAACAGCAAGCTCGCGGAGTGCTGAGAACTGTAGGCGTAACCCCACCGCCGCCGCCGGCCAAACCGGCGAATCTTGCAGCCATGCCTACACTCAGGACTGCCGCTGCTCCGCCAACAGGTATTAAGCAAAATCATAGTCATTTCATCTAGATTTGTTTGAGAAGTTAACTAAAACTTAAATATATTTACAGTGAAAGGAGCGGTTCTAGGCGCTGGAACACCAATGGTCAGCAGTAAGGTGGTGCAACCCACCGCAACCGTCTCCAGCGTTCCAGTCAGTGGACCAAGTGAGTTGCAACCTAAAAATTCTCGAACTTTAATTAATACTAAATTGAGTCTTTTAATAAACACATTTATTCTAACCTGTACAGCTACCGGCATCGCCAGATCTGTGACGCCGGGCCAGGCGTTGCGTGGAGTTGTATTCGGCGGAGCCGGTGCTCCACCAGCTGCAACAGTGGTGACCGATGGCGCAGTACCTGCTCCAGACGCCGCAGCCGGCGCACAGGTAACCTATCCTCATTTTCCTAGCCACTCGACGCTGATCTGAGCGAGTGTGGGCGATGGCGATCCAGGAACGATAAGCTCTTTCAACGCTATTTTTACATTTAACGCTATTTTATAGTTTACATCGAAAGGAATACTTTGAAAGAGTTTATTCGCCTAGTGGTTGACAATTGTACTCAACGCGATAATTCTCTCGAGATTAACGGAATTGAGAGTCATTGAAGATTTTAACGTTTGTTAGGCTAGAATACTCCAAGTTGTGCTTAAAGTGAAAGTAAGTCAAGTTAGGTAAATGTTTAATTGTCAATGTTTCAAAGTGAAACGCAAAAAACGGACGACAAAATTTACAAAGAGAAGCATAATTTACGCGTTATCAGTTATACTACTGTTTTACAGTATTTTACTAGCGATCTATTAACCCCGATATTAATGTTATGATTTATCGTCATCGAGAACACGATGAACGACGAGTGATTTTATATTTATGACTATACAAAAGTCTATATTGATGATTAGCTGTAGTAAAACTTCTAATTGCATCACAGTGATCCAGGTTTTTAAAAAAATCCTTAGCGTCTATTTTTTCACGGTAGGCCGAAGTATATATTCAACTTTATTAGTTGCGTCTAGTCTCGTAGGTTAAATTAGTCGTATGAAATTAGTGATAGCTATGAAACGCTACTTTTCTCTGAAAGTAGGTATAATATTCTTCGTAAAAAAATAAAAAATAAGGTTTTCAAAAAGTTTGGCGCAGGTCACTCACCTGAGAAAAGTCAAACGAGTGATATATACATATATATATATATATACATAAAAAACAAATCGCTAGTCCTCGAGGATCGAATTTCGCTTCCAAAACGAAACGCAGCAGCATACAATAATCTAATAAAATTAGATGCATCACGCGAGAGAGAAAGAAACAAAAATTAATCCTCGTGGACGACTCGAATCAATTGACCGACGAAGGAAAAGACCATAGGTATTTTTCTTTCCAAGAGAAAGACTCTCTTCCTCCCCCCTCGAGCGCAAACACTTATCTCTTTCGACTTTGCTGACTACCCCACTATACTCCCACGACTCCCCCTCGAGCACTTGTTATCCTTCAACGAACTCCTCCTTAGTCTCTCGCATACATATACACAAACACGTAGAGTTGATCGTCCCATGTGCATGAGTCGATCCTTGAATTTATATACATACACACTTGGTTGTTGATTTCTTGTTCTCTCTCTTTCTTTTACACGCAGAATTAAAAAAAACTGCACTTTTCCTTTGCCGGGACGCGAAACAATCGATTCTATTATTAACACTTTTTTGGTGAACCTTGCTTTTGAGAATTTTATTATTTTTTCTCGCAGTTTTTTAAAAACACACGAACGTCTGCTATACATTGAGTTTTATTAAATATTATGATTTTATTCCGTTGCGCCGAATTTTGATTTACGAGGAGCACTTCTGTAACTGTTACTTTAAACACGTATGATTTGATTTGATTTGATTGTATGTACTGTTTTACTTTATGTACACGATTACTATTATTATTACTATTATTATTATTATTATATTATTATAGTTATAGTTATTATTATTGTATGATTTTATTATTATGATTATTATTATTATTTACTATTATTATTATGATTTTGAAAATGTATATCAATTAATTCCTTCATTAAATTGACGTATACAACTATCTGTTGAGCCTTATTTACAATAATCTTCCCCTGCAATTTTCCTTTCAAAAAATAATGATAAGCACACAGACTCAAACGCGACTGCTCAGGAAAATATGTCTTTGCAAATGTAGTTGTACAATTCGTAGAAGCAAGTAAGCAAGCTCAAATTGGCATATTTTTCTTCGAGTACGAGACGATGGGTTGCACTCTGATTTTATTTTCTTGGTGACGTATATATAACACACGGCAAAGGCTCGTCGCTTCATCGAAGGGACACCGTCGCACCGGACTCGCTTCGTTGGGTGATGAAAGAGCGCTGCACCGAGAATTAGATTACGCGCTAAATTAACCGCGCTTTTTTATATTACGTTCACTATATCTTTCTCTACTCCTGCTCTCTTTTCTCTGTCTTGTATTAGTTCTCCTTGCCTGCCTCTGTTCCTGATGCTTAATGGTTTGCGGTCGCACTGCCTTGTATATATAGAAACATCGAAGAGGAACACTCGTCGAGGGATTTTAGAAATGCTTACTCTAGTTCAATTTCAATTTAATTATGTGTACGAGAACCCTTAATTACATATTTGAGTTCTATTGGGCTTCCAGAAGCCACATCTACCCCACTCGTCTAAAAAAACTGCCTCGAAATATCGGTTACCTTATAATTTTGAACATGTCTGAAACCTCTCTAAAATTAACGATCATCGTATATAGGCTGCATCAGGCGCATCTCTTGTTACATTCTCGCAGACGCTGACCCAGAAACGCGTTCCCGGACCGGTGCCGACTCCAACAGTACCAGCAGCAGTGACAGCAGTATCTTCACCTGCGGGAAAGAAACCGGTAGTCGTTCCGCCGGGAGGTATCGCGACTGTGGCCAGAGGAGCTCCACCACCGGTGCCACCAAACAAGCCGGTGGTTCCGCCAAAGAAAGAAGTAGCCGCTGCATTCCTGAGGAGAGCTGAGAGCAGTGCTGCCGAACAGCAGCCGGCCAGTGTCAAACAGTTTGTCAAGCAGAACACCGTCATCGCCAATCCAGCTGCACAACAGCCGGCCGCCGTTGTCACCGATGACGAGGTAATTTTTTCGTTGCTTTATTACCTGAACATTGAGCCCCCTTAATATTATTCAAATACGAAATATAATCGAACACCATGCTTTACAGGCAAAACCACGTTGATTTCATAGGTAAGATAATCATCGCCGAGAGGGATCTACGAGAGATCGCAGCATCAGAAGCACAGAAGAATCATCATTCAGCCATCAATTTTTGAGCGCAATATAGTACGACGAGACAAGACACGAATCAAAAGCACGGCCGCTCGTTTTGCAAAAGTTTTAATAGTGAATGCCCTCTTTCCGAGACCTATATAGCGTAGGTTCCTAATAACTCGATTCCTATATAGAGAGAGTCTTAATAGGCGAAACGACTCGACGGAGTATATATCAGACGGTACAGATGATCATTCATATACACTGCCTTCATAGCACGCTCGACAAGTACACTCAACACGCGTAAAGGCATTTTTCGAGAAGGTATTATATCGACTCGCGTCTCTACGTATCAATCGTAGTATAGGCGAGAAACATACAAATGAAAAAGAGGGAGACGATCGTTTCTTCATTATTAATTTTACGATCTGCGACTTGCAATATTGTACGGTGCGTAATTTTTTTTACGCATCATTATAGAAACAACTTTGTATACACTTGCGCATGTTATATACATCTCTTTCCGTTGTAGACGTTACACGTGCAATTTTTTCTTCGCTTCGAAGCAAACGATATACAATTATTATAAATATACATGGAGGCACGTCGTGCGCGAGAGTCAGACATATAGGTCTTTATATCGACGACGACTTTTTTGGGGTATCAACGTTTTTCCTGCCTTCCGTGAAGGTCCTCTCTCTCTCTCACTCTCTTGAGCCGAGCTATATTATATCAAGTTCGATCGAACGACATGAGCGCGAATAAACAAAGCACAACTCGAAGAATGGTAAAATATTAGTAATATAGAGACGCGCGTGCGGGGTTATAATGATTAATCGCAAAGCAATACTATTACTACTTACTACTAAACTACTACTAACTGACTGTGGCAAACTAAGTAACTGAATACTCAGAGCGCGTCGGAGTTGTGTTTGAAAACGACGGGGAGGATAGAGGGGTCGTCGTCGTTTCTAGTCGCTCGCGCGGAAATTTCGAGAAAGATTTACCGAGGAAAGAATAGCGAGAATTCGCGTAAGTTGCATACTCACCTCTAAATTAGAGATTCGTAAGAAACTCCTCCCGGTTCTTCGTTTTCATTTTAATTTGTGCATTAATTGACGACTGGCCGAGCATCGGTCCGCAGGTACGTTTTTTTTTCAGCGATTGATTCTCGATCGCGCGAATATCAGGCATTATATACTTAGCATATTAAGTATTACAATTATACATTTCTCCTTTCTTATATATGATGATGATTTTTTTGTATCTTTAAGTTATATGAGTGACGAGAAAGAGAGATAGAAGAATGTATAAATGAGTGTATAAATGGATGGCGAGAATCGCGAAGCGCGCGTTTTATTGTCCTCTTATCATGTGATCTCTATGTGAATCGTTTTTAAGACTATGCACTTGACTTGATCAAAGCGTGTTAAGTTTGCATTTTTAACAAGTGATTTTCGTATATTATTTTGATTAAATTATCATTTGGTTTGCGTTATAGTCAAGAAGTTTTAGGGCTTTGGTCGAGTTAATTGCATTTGATTTTTTTCTTCGATTATATTGTACGACATAATCTCCCTAATCAATATATGGTAATGCATAGTCTTCCAGGATTCTAAATAGCAAACTATGACAAAGGCGGGAATGTGTCGGAGAAATATTATTCGTCTTGATACGAGAATCTCAGCATGACTTTATGTGTAATTTTATCGAGCCATTTATATTGATTTTTAGACCGTGTCTTTTTTTCTCTTTCGATTTAAAGTATCGATCGATTAAGCATGTCGCGTTGTAAACTTACTAACTCGACAAATTTGTAAATAGTAATTTAAAATAGCGTAGTATGGAATATGTGTAAAAATATCATAATCAACTGAATGTTAACTAAAATACTCAAATTTAGCACACTACACAAACACACGAGCAAGGCGTCTGGTAAATTTTTGCCAAACAGTTATTATTATATTAGTTCACTCAGCACCTGAGAATATTTAGTGATTTTGTATAAAAAGTCATACACAAAGTCATCGACAGTGAAACTTCTTTGTATAACTATATCACAAAATGTACACGAACCGAGTAAGGGCGCTGATTTTAAAATGCAATCATCAAAAGAGAAATCAAAAAAACCGTAGCCAAATGCACAAGACAGAGAAGTTTCACTGTATTTTGTAAGCTGAACAGATGATGGATAAGGATAATTTCGATGAATTTACTTGAGCAAAATTTACTTAAGCATCTTTGTATAAAAAAGAAAATGAAAAAAGAAACAAAATATACAAACCAATAAGAGAACGATCAATATTATAATTTTCACTATTGCTGCACTTTGTAAATACATTCGTGCACTAAAAAATCGAACAGAAAATTCGATCTCTGGACAAAGACTGCGAAAGGCGTTTTATCTAATTTCGAGTTTCGACCGCTTCTGGTTCATTAAGACTTCACTTATCACTTTCATGAATAGTAAATGCTTCTATTAGCGTCTATTCTAAGTTTCTTCACACCGATCTATCAAGGGCTCGAGTGAATTCATTTTTTTTCGGACATTAAAACTCAGGTTTCTATTGTATTGCAATTGTGTTATAAGACTGATGAATACGGGCAACTTTGATGTGAATTTTATTCTCCTAACATTGTCTTCTCTTCAGAGTTAATTTCACTTTCGATATCGACTCATTGACTGCATTTCTACAAAACGTACAAACATAATCGTAATGTTATTTCACATTCGATCGGCGACGACTTTGGTTATTTAAAACGACTGATCGTGAGCATTGGTTTTATCGTAACCATCTGCGCTTTTTGCATGAATATGAAATTCTATCTTTTATATGACTTTTAAACGCACATGTGTACTGATTTATTCATTGCTAATATTTAAAAATCACTCGAGCCCTCAGTATATCAATCACGACTAGAATAAAAATGAACTATTGCTTATAATCAAATATTTCGGTGTTTTCATTTCAACATAGAATATTATTAATTGAATACACTAATACTGATACATAAAGGAAAAATACTGGGTAAAATTAGTCGCATGCCAATGAAAGGATAATAATTTGGATTTATGTACGAATTTTCTCTGATTTTTACAAACGAGTAAAAAACACTTTGTATATGTAAAAGTAGAGATGTTTGCGTTATCAAATTACAAGCACGCGGGCAGACGTAGCAATTTTATATATCAACGCTATTACATGATAAATACGTAACTCAAAGTGCACTCGGTCATTTTAAACTCTGTTCTTGTATTTTATTTTCGTTCTTTGTTACTATTTTAATCCGACCAAGCATAACAAAACAAAATATACCTGTATAACTTTATACCTCTGAAGAATTTTGACATGTCATGAAATTTGACGAACGATGCATCGAAACAGTTTGCTTTTCTTATTGTCCACGACAGTTGGTCCCTTTCTTTTGTAATTTTGGATCAAACAGTTTTTTAACCAAGAATAATGAAAGTGTATATAACAATAAACTTAAAGAAAAACAGTAGATCAAGTAGGGAAAGAAGAACATGACAGCGCGATTTTGATATAAACGCGGAACGAGAATATCGTTGAAGGCCGAAATTGGCTATAACAGATAATAAAAATTAAACCTAAAAGCCGTAATTTGTAAGTCACAGACATACAAACACTCTCTTGAGTCATCAATAGCGAAGTCCCGTTGCGAAATGCATATACAAGATCAGTTGTAACGACGTTTTCTTCTGTCTTTCAAATATTGTATTGTTGGATCTGAGAATGAAAGATTCGTTAATGACGCCCAAATCCAGTCCTAGAAATATCGTAACTATAAAAAAAAGAGTCATGTTTCACAAAAGTGTATTTGTTAAGTAATTTTAGAGAAAACCGAGCAAAGGTTTTCTCCCTGTTGTGCTGTAAATATTAATTTCTTAGAGAATATGTAGACAGTAATGATTGCAAACAGCCGAGAAGCTGAAAACGTATCCTAGAAACTGAACTTTTTTTCTGAATGTTTTTAAAGCCACTGAGTTTATCCATCAGTGACATTTTATGATTGTTTAGTCGATTCACTAACTCAGTTTCCTTGATTTCTGTAAATACGCGAAAGCCGTAAAAAATTGTTGCGTTAAATCTTCATCAAAGAATTCTTTAAAGTCGAAGAAATGATTTAGCGAAATATTTATAGCGAAAATTAGACTCATAGAGCATAATGGGAATCGCTTGCGATCGACTATGATATCCTACCCTCATCCTTTCTTTTTGCTTAGTTTTTACGTGGCTGAAGTCGATAGCCATTTGTGTCCAAAATTGTAATGACATTGTAACGACCATTACCATCAGTGATGTAAAAGATTAAAAGAAAAAAAAACACAATATAATCAGTTTGTGAAAAATGAACAATTTTGTTTATTTGCCATCCAGCTCAATGAAACAGCACTCGAATAAATTTTGCTACTAAATTAATTTTATTAAAGAGCTGCTGTGTACAAAAAGCGAATCGAAGGAGGGTCAGTATACATGATAGTACAAATCTACAACGACGTGTAAGCGTACGCTCGCGAACGTAACCCAGAACATAGGTGCACGTGGCATCGTAAATATAAAGACAATGGACTTATAGATAAATATTAAATATTAAAAATTCCCTAGAAGTGATTGACGCCTTAGAAGTTCTCTTCGCAATTACGAGCCTTGGTTTCTTGGAAAGTCTGGAATTTCTTGATGAGCTCATCGACGCCGATCTCGCCATGTACCTTGTTGTCCCTCGTACGAACGTTGACGGTGCCTGCCGCTTTCTCCTTCTCACCGACCACTAAATTTATCACGTAATTCATCAGTAAATGAAATAAAAAAGGTATTTAATCTCAGGATAGATAATAATAATTCTCAGCGTACCAAGGATGAAGTTGAACTGATCCAGCTGGGCATT
Source organism: Cecidostiba fungosa (assembly GCA_900474305.1). Lineage (NCBI taxonomy): Eukaryota > Metazoa > Arthropoda > Insecta > Hymenoptera > Pteromalidae > Cecidostiba > Cecidostiba fungosa. The sequence goes on along the minus strand of UCOJ01000433.1, from coordinate 76,732 downwards.
ACGGATCTTCTTGTTAAGCGTGTCACCATGATCAGTGTCTACCTCGGTCATAAATCCAGCTGCGTGGATCTTGTCGCGGGTCTGGCTTGCGTACTCATCAAGCGATGGACCTACCGGAATGACCATCACCTGGCGCGGCGACAGCCAGAACGGCCACTTGCCTGCGTACGACTCCGTGAGGATGGCGATCATTCGCTCAACCGAACCCAAAATCGCTCTGTGGATTATCACCGGTCGCGTCTTCTCACCCGTTTCGCTGTAAATCATTGCACAAATTAGTTTGTCATATTGTATTATATATCAACCTTTCAATGTAAACAGACAAATTACTCACTTGACGTAGTTCAAGTTGAACCTAATAGGCAGCTGGAAGTCCAACTGTATAGTGGCGCACTGATGCGCTCTCTTGAGTGCGTCCATAATGGTAATATCAATCTTAGGCCCATAAAATGCTCCGTCACCCGGATTTAGAGTCCAGGGCTTACCGAAGGCATCCAAACTCTCAGACAACGCCTTCTCGGCAGCGTCCCACACAGCGACTTCACCGAGGAACTTTTCAGGCCTGGTGGAGAGGCAAAGATTGAACGTGAAGCCAAAGACCGAGTAGACGTGGTCGAGGAAGTCGAGGGCGCCCAACATCTCGTCCTTAATCTGCTCATTCGTGCAGAAGATGTGCGCGTCGTCTTGCTGGAAACGTCGTACTCGAGTAAGGCCCGTTAGCGCACCCGAGAGTTCGTTACGGTGGAGCACACCAAAGTCTGCCATTCGCAGAGGCAGCTCGCGCCATGATCTACAAAAATGATTGTTGTGTATTTGCATTTGTTTGTTCCAACGTTTTTATTTTTATTAAGAAATTTACCTGTTTCGTACGTCGAATATCATACAGTGACCAGGGCAGTTCATCGGTTTGAGCGCAAACGTCTCCTTCTCGACATCAAATGAGAACATGTTTTCAGAGTAGTGCTGCCAGTGACCGGAGGTCTGCCAGAGTTTGCTATTGTAGATGTTCGGCGTTACGACTTCCTACTCAAGCAAAAATCAAACTTAGCAACGCCAACATGTAAACAGGTAATCACTTAGAAAGTATTGCAACACATACCTGGAAGCCTCTCTTCTTGTACTCGCCGCGAATGAACTCAACAAGTGTATTATAAATATGCGCTCCTCTTGGCTGGAAGAAGCAAGAGCCAGGCGAGAGCTCGTGGAAGAAGAACAGTTCCTGTTCCCTACCAATTTTACGATGATCTCTCTTGGCTGCCTCCTCCTGGAACTTCTCCCATTCTTTGAGCTGCTTCGAGTCGGGAAAACTGATACCATAGACGCGTTGCAGCGTCTCCGCGTTTGCGTTACCCTCCCAGTAGGCCGACGAGCTCTTAGTGATCTTCGCAGCCTTGATCTTGCCGGTGTTGCGCACGTGAGGTCCTCGACACAGATCGATCAGAGGTCCGCACCTGTTAAAGATCAGATAGAATTTTAGAAATATTTTATTTTAAATAATGTCTCAGTATAAGGATGAGATTGCTTACCTATATACAGTAGTGGTAGGAGTCTGAACCTTCTCCTTCAGAATCCTAACTTTGAACTCATTGTACTTGAACATCTCTAACAGATCCTCTTTCTTCATCTCCAGCCTCTCGAATGCCTGCTTATCTTTCACAATATTTTTGAACAGTGACTCCAAGTAAGGAAAGTCCTCCTGGGAGATACCCTTCTCTCCCAGGAACATATCATAATAGAAGCCATTATCAATGGGTGGACCATAGCAAAGGCAACCTCCATATACTCTCTCAAGAGCTTCTCCAAGAATGTGAGCACTAGAGTGCCAGAAGACTGCCTGAGCCTCTGGGTCATCGAATTTCAGCAACTGTAGCTTACAATCTGTCTCCAGTGGCCTGTCCAAGTCCCACAATTCATTGTTTACCTTGGCAATGACAGTGTTGTCAGCCAGACCCTGGCTTATACCTCTAGCCACTTCGTAAGGAGTAGTGCGCCAACTTTGAGCTGGTACTTCTTTGCCATCTGGGAGGGTCACAGTTATCTCAGTGGACGGTTTAGCCTGGAGGTCTGCTTCATACTCAGCCTTCAGTTTATCAAAAAGAGCTATTCTCTCCTGCAAATGTAACAATTTATCTTTATTAAATAATATCTTTGACAGAAAAATGTTCTAAATAATCAAAACATTGCTGATGAATATTTTTACCTGAATGTATGAAGGCCATGGATTCAGCTCCTTGACAGCATTTTTTTCTGGATTCGCTACTTTTTGTTTCATTTTTGCCTAAAATAATAGACACTTGTTAGTTGTAGATCTTAATTCAGTATTTTACAATCCAACACTATATAAACAATCAACTAAAAAAGGGGGAAAGCAAATTGGACACAGTCTCCTACAAATATTAATGAGTCAATCAAGCTCAGTAATATAGGTATCTGAATTCTGCATGACTGAACAGGTATGATGCAATCTCAATCTCATTGTGGGTTGTACAACTCTGTTTATACAAACGTATTATGGCAAGAGTAAGTGAACAGACAAGTGACGAGGGATTTAAATAAACAATTAACAGCGGGAAAAAACGAATATGCAGTGTCGATTATCACTGCTATTATTGCATAGTATGAATCACATCGGCAAATTGACGGCATCACACACTTCCGACAACGCGAACCGAATCATCACAGCTGAATTCCCCGCCCAAATCGGAAATGCATCTTCGCAAAAATGCGATAATTATGTTATAATCGTCGCGTAAACACGAGTTCACGGCTAACCTATAAAATGTTAATTCACCGGGTCAACTCTCAGCAAAGACACAAACTCCAAGTCACACTAATATTAGCCAAAAACTGCACGTAATCACCCCCCGTACAAATACACTACAATCACGCAAAAGCAAATCTCCGAGTGTACAGTCCCCGGATGAGTTTGTATAGGTTAGGTCACAGCCACGCGTTTCTCTCTCTCCAAAACAACTCGTTAGCTATCGGACTGTTAAAAGACAATTTAGGCCGTGGGGATCTGGTGATCATCATCATCGAACAACGAACCAGGGCGCGTAGCGACTTCCACCTAGTGCCGGGCCGCACTGTTCGCACAAGACCAATACCCCGACAGGCTAGACTTGCCAGCAGCATGCCTCCGGCGACCCCCTATTATTAACACCACACTCTTGCTCTCGGCGTTTCAATCTATTTATAATACACGTGTATGCAACGAGAGAGAGAGAGAGAGAGAGAGTTTATTGCTCTCTTTCTTTTGGAGAAGACGATTATCGTGCCTTATCCTGCTTCTGCTGCTTTGCCTCGGCCACGTCTCCCATATTGCAGTTTGCAGAGTTTACAGTGCGGATCTTCTACTCGATGTGTATCCTGCTATACACTGACTGATATGCGGCGGCGGTTTGCGACTAGAGAGGTAGAGACCACGTGGGTTGTTGAGGTGTATATTATACCTATATATATTTGAAGGGTGAGGGAGATGTAGGGAATGACTTTTTCGGCTGCTTTGCGGAGGGATGTATAATAGCAGACGAATTTGTTTATTTACGCGGTTGCTGAATTTTTTTCGGCTTCTGCTCCGATTAGCAGACGACGTAGCGGGAATTTTAAATATGCCATGTAATAATTGGAGCGATTATATTCGCAATGGTTTAGATAAAAGCTACGATAACGACTTATAATGGCGAATGCAATTACAGATTTGTTATGATGTTTAGGTAATCTATTACGCAAAATATACGCTATTATGGTCATCGCGTTATGATAAAACGTAAATGTGGTAGTGCGAATCGACTTTCGCACACGCACACACTCTCAATCTGGAGTCGTGCTTACGTCACGTTCTACGCAGTCTATCCGAGTACGTCACATGCAAATACAATAAAATAGAGGGTGAAATTGTCAAAAATATCATGAAAAAATTTAATATTGTTGTTTCGGAGGTATTTAGAACAAAAGGAGATTTTCAGGAGCGATGGCAAAAAAAATGATCGATCCTGCCAGGATTCGAACCTGGAATCTTCTGATCCGTAGTCAGACGCGTTATCCGTTGCGCCACAGGACCGTTGGACTTCAAGAAAATGTTGTCGTAGTGCTGGAAAAAAATTAAAATATTGACGAATTTCGAGACATTTTTAACATGGTCAAAAAAATCTAAAACTAACGTATCCTTACAGTCTTTCTTGTGAAGCAGAAACGAAAAATTGTTAAAGAGAGTAAAAATCAGGTAACAAAAGCGAAAAAGATAAAACAAATGCCAGATTTAAGAACTAACAAAATTTTACGAGTGTAGGCTTTGCAATTTTGCGCGCTTCAAATATGAAGATGAATAATAGTATTTCGATGCAAAACATTTCAGTAAATAAATTCAACTTTTTATATATAAAATATTTTTCAACATTTTTTATTTATAAATATAACATATCAAATTAAATTTAACTCTATATAAAGTCAATGTACGCATACATCAAATGTGATTAGTGTAAAAAAGTATAATCATTTCATGATTCACTGAGGGAAAAATTGAACTTGAATGGTTCATTTGATACGTCTGGATTAATTATCGCTTTGCTGCTTGTCTCTTTGACATCAGATTCTGGAACTTTGTCATTTGCATCTGTCGAAGCACAAGCTTTCTTTATAAACAGTGATTTCTTTTCAGGTTTCTTGCTGGATGTGAATTTTACAAATGATGTGGTCTTGCTGAATTTCTTTTCATCCTCTGCCATTTTGGTTCTGTAATCACCAAAAGTGTTCCTCATCACTTGTCGTTTCTTAATAAGCGATGCATTGTTACTCTTGAGTACGTTCAAGCTTTTGGTCATGTTGTAGACTTGTTTGTCTTGGAGTTTTATGTCCATTAATCCGGCTTGTAATTGTTGAATACACCAACATAACTCTAGTTCAAACTGGTCCTCAGCTTCCTGATTCAATCCACTCGCTGTCCTGGCAGGTTCTGAATTTGATGTGCTTTGCTGCATTTCTGGTGGTTTTACCAGCTTTGGAGGTGGTGCCTTATTACGGGGCTGAAATATATTGTCATCTTAATATGCTATTCAATAAAACTAATAAAAGATTATAGAACATATCTGTGCTTTCTCATAAATACATATTTTTTTACAATTAAATCGCTAATAATACTTTAAATATTCATGTTAAATACCCGAACTCTTTCGGTATTTTATATCAATTTATATTCCAAAAAAAATATATTTGATTTAAATACAAGAACCGTATGTAAACATAACCTATTAAATGCACGTGATTGTTGACAAGTTCACAACTTTACTCGACACACAAAAAGAAAAATCACCTAACACTATTCTGCTTACCAATTTCGATTTTGTGGGCATTTTAGTTGATTGCTGACGTTCTTTTAGCGTTATTTATCAAGTTTTAAATAACGAAATGTTTTGATTTGCGACTCTTGTTTTTGTCAAACAGTGCTGCACTACTTTACCGATCGCGATAACGTCTAACTAAGTTTTTAAAAGTCGTCTGCAATTCTGCATCAGCTATAAAATATCGTTTGCAATTAAAGTCATTATCTATTAACTTTTTAAAATTCAGATTGATTTTCAAATAAACTGGAAGATTTACTTATTTTTTAGTATTTTATCAATTACGTTCTATAGAATGATAAAATCTTTCAATATCGCGCAGTACGTGAATTTCTACTTTATCGGCATGGAATAAAAGACAATAAAATTGTTTGAAAAATCATTTGTTGAATAACGAGATTTCTGACAAAATGAAGGATACATCAGAAATATGTAGGAATAAGGTAGAAAAAGTAATCAAATAAATTTTCATTTCGAGAATTTTTTTTATTACGTACACTGTGCCTGTATAGAAATATCATACAAATTCCGAAATTACTCGAAGAAATTCGGGAAATTTTACCTAAAATGACAATGTTGCATACATCGCGTATAATATACAGCATTAGAAGAGACAATTTCGCAATAACTTGTTTCTTATTATCATTCGTTCGTCGTCATCGTCGTAGTCGAGACATGAACTCTTCTTCCAGGGTTCACGCTTCTGTGTGCGTCTATTTACAAAGGTTTCACTGCGCTCGCTTTGGTATTTGTTCTGCTTGGCTGACGATGCAAACGTGCCCCGAACAGTGCGTAAAAATTCATGATAGAATGTGGATTTGGTTCTCACGACATACACGAAATTGCTAAAATATTTTCGACGCAAAGGTACACTTTAGTTATACTCAGACATCCGTCGTATTCTTTTTTATACTCTTCGTCAACACATTGATTCCTCGAATAAAATACTTATTTACAGATTTTTTTTCATCGCCTCACATATGTACAGTGTTCCACAGGGTAAGGGACAACGAATATCCTGGCAACATAAATTAAAGTGTCGAACAATCGTTTAACAAGTGAACAACAGGTCGTTAGGGTGATGCATACGCAAAAATCATAATTCGTTCATATCTGCATTACACGAACAAAAAAACTCGATCGCCCATTTTAATGTACACTATGTCAAAGAAATCGAAGTACGATAAGATAACGCTAATTTCTAATCCCCACTGAATCCTATCGTATAATAATACCTAGTTTTCGTTTTACAATTTCGCGAGTACTTTCACGAGACCGCCATTTATTCGTTGTTAAAAATAAACATTTTTCAAGAAAAAAAAATGAAATTTTACAAAACAAAGTCAACATAATCATTATATATCTTCTGAGCCGTTTAATGAGTTTAAATCCTCATTAAGTCAAAAGCTTACTATATAACAACATCAAACACACTCTCGTCAACAATCTTTATTCAAGACGCATCAAGGTCCGTGACTTCAGAATACACGCTATTATCCAAGTTGTGCACTCAAATCACTGAAGCACTATAAAATAATTTAGTTTCGAAAGAGCGCAAGATCCCATTATCATCGAACGAAATAGATTCTGGTTCAATTCGTGTTCGCTCTTTTTAAAGCAGCTTCGATAACGTCGATTCGTTTACTACTTTTTTTAGAGTTTGCTGACTTTCCGAAATAAAAAATCAGAAAGTCAACAAAACTCAAAGACCAGTGCCATGATTCAGATCCCTTCCTGCACTATAGAATCAAAAAAGTCTGTACCAAACGAGACTTCGATATTCTACTGCATGAGGAAGTTGCTGGCAGCCGTCGCCGGAGCAGTACCACCATATCCACACCTGAGATTGAGCGGACGGCACTATGGGCTGCCGGTGTCGTGGTGTAGCGAATCGCTGTCGCTCTCGAGGTAAGTAACGTAGCTGTCGGTGCTGTCGGGGTGCTGACCCATGTCAGGTCCAGGTCCATTACCGCCACCAGGATGGTGTGGTCCTGGAGGGGGCAGAGGTCCGCCGCCACCGCCACCGTCGCCCATCGGACCGGATAACATACCCGGGGGAGGTAACTGCTGCGGTGGTCCGCCACCGCCGTGCATGTCGTAGCCGTGCATCTGAAATTATCATTGAATTATTTATTTGTTAAATTTTACGCTCTGTCACTTCAAGTCTAGTCAGTATCAGCGTTTTATTAAATATATTAGTCAATATATAAGTTTGACACGAAAACATCGCTTAAATTTAAGAAACTTGCTTACAAGTATTTTATTGATCAATTATAGCATTTCTATTGAATTTTTACTTGCTATCCCTTCGTGAAAAATTTCCATTTTAGCGTTTTAAATAAAACAAGGCTTAACTAAAATTTAAGGAGCGATTGTTCTTTGACTACTACACTCAAAACGTACATAACACGAATTCGACTGAAATTCAAATACCTACACAGAATCAAAACTCAACCAACCTGCGAGACGAGATGATGGAAAGAAGGCGCGTTCGGATCTAGCCTATCCAGATCAGTATGCAACGCGAAATCCGACAAAGCCTTCCAGGGCGGTTGATAAGCTTGCACCTCCAACGGCGTCATTCCAATGGGACTCTCGTGTCTGACAGGACTACTCGCCACCATGGGAATCCCGTGCATACCTCCGAAACCCAACTTTCGCCCGTCCTGAAACGGGAAATACTTTGTTTAGTTAGCTTTTTTTTGACACACGTACGACAATCAATACTCTCCACATAATACAGATAATACATACCTTCTCCTGCTGCATCTGCTGCTTCATAGCTATGGTCTTCTTTTTATCCTTACACCGTTTGTTCTGGAACCAGACCCTGATGACTCTCGGACTCAATCCGGTCATCTCCACGAGCTGTTCCTTCATAAGAGCGTCGGGTCTTGGGTTTGCCGCGTAGCAAGTGCGCAGCGTATGCAGTTGTTTCTCGTTCAGTACGGTGCGCACGCGCGTAGGTTTGCCGTCGGAGCCGCCGCCCTTGTGACCTGCTGTACCCCGAGGACCGCCTACCGTCTTGTGCGAGCCGCTCTCCGAGCCGGAATCTGCAATTTTTTTTCATTTTTTCATTAGTTTCTTTCCTCTATTCTTGGCTGTGAGAGAAATTTGGAAAATCTCATTCAAGCTTGCGCTTCCCATTGAGAGAGAGATGGGAATGCAGCTATATTTGCTTAGGATGCGAAAATAGACCTGAGTTTTTTTCTTGCTCCTTTCGTGAGCGGTAAACACGGGTCTAAAACGGTATATACACTTCTTTCCATTGTCGCGAGCGATAGAGAGAGACTTTATTCCGTTTGCGCAAGAGTAAAAGTCATTGAAGATCCTTCTGCAAACGACGAGGAGTATATAAGTATATATATATATAGAGAGGAAAGAAAAAAACCGAAGAAATCGAACGGACTCTCGAAGCGCATAAATGAATGTTTAATCGCGTTCTCGGGACAGAGAGAGAGAAGCTACCAAAAAAAGACGAGTGCGCGAGGAAAAAATGAGATTCGGTACACACACTCACAGACGGACCCAGAGAGTCAGCGCGCGCGCGCGGTATTCCAAGGAGAGAAAAGCAAGAGTATATAAGTGGCGGTTCTTTGATCTCACCGCGAGCGGCGGTTCTTTTTTTTCTTCATTTCATTTCCGATAAAAATTTGTATGTAGCTATATATATCTATACCGTTTGTGAGGCTCCGATTTTCGATCGAAAATCGATATCGCTGTATTCCGAGAAATCGCTGTACACACAAGTGTATATATATACGTGTGTGTGTGTATATTTCGTATAACAACGATTAAGATCGTCGCTCAGTTCGAGTATATCGTAATCTCGGTAAATTTGCTTAGCGCGATAGCGCGAGTCACAAAGACGACGAGATATATAAAGTCGAACAAGTGGACCTCCAGATAAGAAAAATCCCACTCGACAAAAAAGAGGAGAAAAAAAAACTTATATTATATTTACGGCGAATCTGCGCCTCCGACACGCTTTACGATCCTTTAATAAAGCATAATCCGACGGCGGCTACTGCGAGCGCTACCGGATTAATGAGACGACTTGTGTGTATGTGTGTGTGTGTGTGTGTGGGGTGAAAGGCAGGAGTGGAAGAAAAATAATAAAATAAACCAACGATGCGCTGCTGCTGCTGCTGTGTGCGCCGGTAGTTGGCGGGAGCGTGTTACATTTGACACCTATCCGACGTCGAGAGAAGATATTATATACATCAGGAGAACGAGAGAGAGAGAGAGAGAGAGAAAGACAGCTTGAAATTCCGGTCTTGCGGTTTTACTGCACGTCGAGAAAGAGCGACTTTTTTTTCCTCGAGGACGATGAGATTTTCAAAATCTATGCGCATGCGCATACAGAGTATTATAGACTGTGTACAAGACATATCGGACACGTGCTAATTACTCGGGGACGGCTACCGAGCGTCGTTGGGTATATATGCACACAAGTTATATAGAGGCGACAGTTTGAGCTAGACATTAGCGAGGAGGCATCGAAGGAATCTCGAATGAGCTTATATATGTGTGTGTGTGTTTGTTGTGATGCGCGGTGTCATAAAACGTGCCTTCGAACCAGCTCCGAGAGTTATTTTTTTATTACCACAGCGCCGAGAGTAATAATAATTCAAGGCGAAATTCGGTAGCGGAGCTGCTTCAAAGGAAGGGTCGCTTATAAGCCTTCGGCCGTGGCTGCTGCTGTATGGAAGCGTTAATCCATCCGCCGGTCAAGCTTATACACGGCGCGACTTTAATCACTTCAATTATCAACACCTGCGCAAAGCCCTGACACGCGACTATACCTACTGCTGATATACTACTATTACTGCACATAGAGCGAATTATTGGCGACTAATCCACGGGGTGTTTGCTTTGCCGAGAAATTTATTTACTTTTCGGACCCAATTAACTTCCTCGTCCCCTATATACATATATATGTATATGTGCACTTGCTTTCGAAGCGTTAATAGTTTAGTGTGGATACTACATGTCCGACTCGTTGTTTTCGATTCTCTCCGGAGCTTGATTAGAATGGACGGGGACGACGAGAGCGTTAAACTTTAACGATAGATCGTATACTGCAGGATTGCAACGAGTTGTAATTGGGATTAACACCTACGGCCAGAACTTTGACGGACATACTGAAGCTCAATTTTCGCAGAAAGTATAGGCGCGAGTCGGGTTTATTCTGTATTTTTTCAATAATTAATTGTCCCAATGTATAGATCCTTTTACACGGAAAATCTTACTGAATCTACCATATACCCGCGTCAAGTATAAAAGTTCGCGTATATTATAGTAAACGATGATGCGAAAAACGAATGGAAAAGCGTTTAACTTTCTTTCAAAAACTAACGAAAAAGAAGTACACATATATACACACCCGAGAGCGATCCGTCATTAGGATGCAGATGATGATTGTTATTCGTGAGATTCGCGTTGTTATTGTTCTCATTTCCAGGAATCCCAGCAGGCACACCACCACCGCAGAGTTTCTCCCCTTCGAGCGCGTCGTGATCGTGTCGACAAAACAGTCCGTCGGATCTGAGCGCAAACTCATCGCCGGGCACGAGTTGTCTCATACAAGCCGAGCATCGGAAACACTCCAGGTGATAGATCTTGGTCTTGGCTCTCATGACGAAGTCGTTCTTATTGAAGGACAGCCTACACTTGTCGCACTTGGTGCCGAATAACCTGCGAATGAAAAAGAAAGACACGTGTGAATAGTTACGCAATGATGCTATTTTTAAAAATACCGGGTGAGAAAAAGGGCGCGATGATTCTCTCTCTCTCTCTCTCGTTTGTTTGACTTGGATTCTCGAAATCGCGCGAACGCATGCGGATGCGACAGAAACAAAAAATCTGTGAAACTTTTTCTCTTTCTCTCTCTGTCCGTTATTTTTGTTACAGAGCGCTCGCGCGCGAGCGAGCACAGAGTTTGCGGTGTTTCTTTTTCTTGTCGCGTACCTTTTCAAACAAACTCTTGATTGATTGGCAGTTATTATCGAATCGAACGTAGTTGTCGGGAGTAAATAAACGTCGCATTTACTCTCGCTTATATTATCTTACTTTTTCTCGTGTGGAGCTTTTATAAATAGAACACACGAGTTTGTATATTTTTCGTTTCGTCGTCGTTGTATATTCTTTAAATATCGAAAGTGCGTTTATATAGACGTCGAGAAAAAAGAAATTTTTTTTTTTTGTCTCACCTAACGTAGTCGTCCTTGCAGTAGGTCTTGCCGTCGCGGACGAAGCACGTGCAGCTTTCGTCGAGGAATTGTTGACAGGCGGCGCATTTTAGACAAGCTGCGTGCCATTCAAGGTCAGGAGCTACCCTCAGGATCCATTGGTCGTGGATACGGCCGCCGCAACCGACGCACAGCGAACTCCTGCTCTCTGAAGAAAAAATTATGCATGATGGGGTTTGTTAGATTTTTTATTGGTTTTTGGTATTAGGAAAAATATCTATTACTTTAATGAAAGTGTATTTTGATGATCAAAAGCAGTGGATATTGATAATTTGTAATGGATTTTTGATGGTTTGTTTTTAGATATAGCTACAGGGAGAAATGTCTAGTAATGCAATCACAGAATCGAATGTAAGAAAACTGCTATTCGTCTAGAAAAATTTACTTTAATTTTAAGTAATTTTTATGCTACCCTAGCAATTTTTCATAAAATGTATAAGACGAAAACCTATAATATCTATGTGTGCCAAGTCTGTAGATCCACATGATACTAAACAGTATAATAATAAATATTTCTTAAACTATTTTTTCCGTGTATGTAGACATTCAACAAGTTGTAAAGAATTAATGCTTTTTTGTTTTTCACACTAATTTTCATAATACATACATTTAATTTGATTTGGAACCGCGATCAACTAAATTATTCTGCAATAGAGTTACACTAGTATGCTAAAATGTTAATTTTGATGCATTATTCATTCAATTTTACTACGAATCACTCACAGTATATTAAAACTATTTCGCTGTATAATTGAATAGCCAACGCCAATTTGATTTTACTACACAATCATAAACTTTGTCACGTGTAAAGAAAAAAGCAGAAATCAAGTTTTGAAACAATATACACCAAAAACTTTCCATCTCAATTCCAAATAAAATTTTCCCAAACAACATCTTCGCAAGAAAAATCATCCTCATATACAATATCTAGCAAAAGCATCGCAGTTGCTATATATGTATATATACACAGTCAATATCTAAAAGAGCCGGTACACGTCTCGCCGATAACCGATAAGCGCAATATATACCGGCTCCTTCGGCCGATTACGGAATTACACACAAACAAACCAAAATAAAAAAAAGAGAAGATGTTCAATATATATACGCAGAAAAGTAAGTATAGTGGCCGATTTATCGGCTCGCACGCGCGGTCGCGGCGCCTTTGTCGATTATCTCTCTGTCGAGGCTTGCTCTTATAATGCTCTCTGCCCTTATCGTGTACTGTTTTAGATAATAATACCACCGGATTATTCTTTCGCTCGCGGCCGAATCCGGATTTGAAAAATCATGTATACACAAAAGAAACGTCGTGTATTATAATAATACTAAAGATTCTATATAGTACTAGTATAATCGCATTCGCCTATATGGACGTCGCGAGCGGACAAAAAACAGGCTGCATTATTATTAAAACAAAAATTAAATGAAAAAAAAGCGGGTGAGAGGCCGACGAGAAAATTGAAAAGGTGTATGTATATATACATATCAGCGAGTAGTAGTGGGGATATATAGATTGTGAGTTGCGCAGTAGGAGGTAGGCGGAGTCGAGGAGGAGAAAAGGTAGGGGAAGCTTGACTCCTCCTATCTAGCAGACGCTCATTCGCTGCGAGAGAGAGAGAGAGAGAATTCGATTATGTTATATAGCTGCGATAGAGGTACAGTGCGTTGGTATTATATATTATACGCGAGAAGAGAGTTGAAATTGTTTCGCGTTTCGCGAGTGTAGAAGAGGAAATTTATGGATTTATTTTCCAGGAGAGAGAAAGAGAGAGAGAGAAAGAGAGACGATCGCCGTGGGCTTTGATTTTGAATAGTTGTTGTAGAGTAGGTGTTTTTTCGAATCGTGCGTTCGAACGAAAGCTTGGAAATATTCCTGGTGGAGAAAGTCAAGTTACATTAGAATCGTGATAGGAAGAGATTTTTCCACGTTATTGTCTCGTATACTATTTCTTTGATATCTTTGTTTTATGGAAGGTGCTGTGGAAAATATTGTTAGTAAAAGTTTTGGTCTCAAAAAGAAATCACGTTTTTTTTATGCATTATATACAGACGCGAGAGACAACACATAGCTGATGAAAGATTGATAAAAGAGGACAAAGTCTCGCGAGGAATAACTGCAGGTATGACGTAATTTCAGCTATCCTCTGAAATGATAGTATCAAATACAGCGACGACAGAATCGCGAAGAGACTATATTGTAAGCTGTCTATATATATGCATAACTTTTATATAAGAGGAAATTGAATAATGATTTCCATCTTAAGCACCTCGTGTGCGACGCGTCTTTTACATTTTTACTACAACACACGTCTTCACAATAATCGAGCAGGTGTCATTTACACTCAAGAGGTCATACATAATTAAAGACGTGTCGTGTCTTCAACGTTACTTATGGACACTTATTGTCTATAAGTAAAACCTATAATATGAATTCAATGTAAAACTATAAAGAAGAACAAATCATGAATTTGTACGATAAGGATGAAAAATAATAAGTACAGAAGATGAAATGCGACGGTTATAAATAAAAGAAATGAACACTCGTATACATATATAAGGTACCAGAGAGTGAATTAATGGTCTCTTGATAATATGCGGGCACGCGTGTCTGTATATATATAAAAAAAAATAAAAATGTATTGATCGCAGAGATCTGGAGGTGCGTACACGTGTACGAAGGCGTCGGCCAATAAGCGTAATTGATGTAGAAGATTCGACGAGGCATAAATATACATAACACAATCGACTTGTGTCCTCAGGCCAGTCGATTAATTAACTTTGAAAATATATATATTGTTACAGCTCAAATCTTTCTTTTTAATTTTATTATGCCTATATATACTCCAGCTAATTTATGAATATCACTTTATCTAAATATTTAATCTCTCGCAAGGATTCACTCGGTGTGACGCGTCGTATAATATCCTCTACAATAAAGTATATGTGATTGTGAACGCCGCGATATGCATAATCCATCAATCTATACACACACACATTACCCCACGATTAAAAGAAATCCTCTCGATTGAAAAAGATCTCTCAAAACACAACGCTCTTCTCTCTCTCGAAACTCCATCAAAAAGCAAAAACAAAAGTCTCTCTCTCTCAAGATTCTCGAACCGGAGAAACACAGCACAACCGAGTGAGAGAGACTACTAAAGCGATTCCCCGGCACACTGCACAGACACACACACACACGCATATATAAATACCGCGAGTCTCGAGTCTGCTATATAGCGGTCGTGTATTCCCTCGATCTGGTATACTCTGCGCGAAGCCTCTGCAACGCGCTTGTCGGTTTCCGCGACTACGACGACGACGACGACGACGAGTCTTGTTGCTCTCGCAAGCGCGTGTTAAAGCCCTTTCTCAGCAGAGCCGATAAGGAACGCCGCGAGCAGGCCATGTACGGATTTCGCTCGGAGCCTTTGTGTTCGAGCCGACAACCGAGAGAGAGAGAGAGAGTATATAGTTTTCTCTTCTTTTTTTTCTTGGGGGAGAGAGAAAAATCGAGATCGATTTTTGGTGCAGCTGAGGAAAAGTGCATCATTTCAAGAGAAAAAGTATTGTGTTCGTGTATATACGTACACGGAGTTGCTGAGTGTGTATAAGAGAGAAGGAGAAAGAGAGAGAGACGAAGGAGGAGGAGGAGGAGAAAAAGAGAAGAGGTGAGCGGCGCCGGGCCGCGTGTCTGCGGTGCAGTTCAGAGGCGCCGCCGGCGGCTTCGGTATTTCATTAACACCTTCGCTAATTATTTCTACTTCTCTTTCTTGCGCTTATTTCTGTACGTGTGTATATAGTTTTGCGCTGTGTGTCGATGGGAATATATATAAGCTTCTATCGGCGGGCTTTGAATTTTCCAGTGTACAGAGTATTGTATAGGGAATTCTTGTGGAGCTGTGGTTTTATACTCCTTTTGCGAGTGCTGAGGTGATTTGTCGTTAGATTTTATTACGAGGGAGATTTCCTTTGATTGTTGCGGCGAGTGTAATGTGCAAAGGTGGAGTGTGTATTAGAGTGTACGGAGTATATGTAGGTGGTGAGGTTGTTGTTTTATGGTATATTAATGGTTAGCTGGGTTGGCTATTGTAAAGGGTTTTATTGCGTGAAAAATTTTACATAGAGTCAAGGGTCAGATCGAGTATAGCTTGCTGTAATATACAGTCGATTAAGACTATTATCACCGCGGATTGGATTTAAATGTAAAAAAATGATCTCCACTTAAAAAAAAAATATACTCCAGCAAAATTTAAAAAAAGACGAACACCCCATTTAACGTCAAACCAGACGATATATCAAGCGCTATTAATCAGCCAACCGTATATATTCGCACGATAAATCAGCCAAATATTAAACAAACCGCAAATCTTATAGAAGAAGTGATGGGATATATTAGAATATATCCCATCACTCTATCCCGCATCCACGCAGACACCTACAAGCATGATGCAGCAGGAGCAGCAGCAGAATTTCTTTTTTTCCTCTCCGCTCATTTGCCTAAATTTAGGATGCGCCACGTCCGTCCGTCCGATATCCCCGAGTGCGGTCCGCGCCGCCAGGTCCCCCCGAAATTTATGTAGGTGTTGGCCATGGACAGACGACGCTCCCTCTCTCGCTCGCTCTTTTATCAGCGCCGCTCTTTTCTCTCTCTCGCTTGCTCGACGCACATTCCACCATACAGCCTCTATATATACATATATACAAACTCGTACACACATATAGGCGCCTGAAGCAGGTTCTAATCTCCTCTCTCTCTCTCTCTTTCGGCGAGATCCTACTTTTTATCCTCTCGTTTTTCTTTATATATATAGAGAGAGAGAGAGAGGAGTAGAGACGCGGTCGATTGATTTTTCGCTTGGAGCGCGAAATTAGACGCGCTACCGAGCGGCTCCCGCGTTTCTCCTTAACGAGCGGCTCCTTCGTTTTTTTCTTGCTTTGTTTCAAAGAGAGAGACTGCATGCGAATGGCTCGATTATATCGTGCTTTATGAGGGCTCTGCTGTGGTCGAGATAACGGATTGACTGTTTCTCTATATATCTCCCTCTCGAGGTCGTCGGTTCTCCGGAGGAAAATATGTTGTATGTTTATAGCTTTCGGTAGCTCTGACTCACACAAGTATTCGTCGCTAAATTATACATATATGTGTATTATAAAAAAGTGTAGTCTCATATGCGTAGCGGAAACCCGGCGACCGCACGAATGTAGACATCAGAGCTATAGACTGCGGAGAGGAAGGCGTGAAGTTGAAGAAGGACCGACAAATTCCTTTGTTCATTCAACCCCCTTCGACACTCTCTTCATCATCGTCCAAGAGCGAGCGATTTTCAAGCAACGGTACATCTATAAATCCTTCGCCAAAAATTGTCCACTCGAAAATAAAAAAAAAGAAAAAAAAAACATCGCCGCAGAGGCCGAGAGAGAGAGAGAGATTCTCTACTCGTTCCGCATAAATCAAGGCGCCCGGTCCTTCAATCGCACGAATGAGAGAGAGAGGGAGAGAGGAAAAAAACGAGAGAGACAGACGACCGACGAAGCAGCAGCTACGGGTTCCCGAGGCTCGAACAGTCATTAGTGTGATAAAGCGCGCCTTGAGAGAAAGAGATGCGCGAGTCTGTGCTGGACGATGCTGTGCTGTGCATATGTGTGTACTTTTTTTTGCAGCTGGTGTGCGTTTTTGGATGACAAATTTTTTGGTTTGGATTATTGGCGAGGGCGAGGCTAGGAAAGAAAATTGTTTGGATTTCTGTGTGTTTACAGTTATTTATGTTAAAATAAGACGTGAGCTATAATGAAATGAAGCGGTAAGGAGCTAGTTCTTTTTCGGCAGTAAAATAATTCCTTCATTCTCTAGCTAATGACGATTTTAATTTAAAATTGTAAATCGTGATAGTCCCCTTATATTTCTCTTGCAATTTAAAAATGTTATGCGTTTCTTTAAAACATAAAGTCAAAAGCGTATACTGAAAGTTTATCGCGTTAAAAATTTATACATGCTGTACCCTTGACTCTAAAATATTAAAACAAAAGCACTTACGCTCCCTCCCTCCCTCAATCTCAATTATTCTTTTGAAATCATCAGATTTTTACAAGACTAATATAAGACCACTTCACACCAAATTTCAATCCAACAGATCTGCACCAACTGCATTAAGGTATTATATATATATATCAAGTTTCCCTAAAATATTCCAAACCACTCATTACCCTCAGCTACAAACTCAAGCTTCCAAAGAGATCCGGCGAAATTTTCGGCGAATTATCGGCCGATATAATCGAATCTCCAACTCGTCAATTTTGCAACGAGAGAGATCGACACGCCTAATGGAGCCTCATATCTCTCTCTTTCTCTTCACTCCAGCGTATTATATATAAAGCCACTCGTCGTAGCTCGTGTATATTTATAGCTCCCTTTTGAATGTTCAATGCAGCGCGCGAAAATAGACGACTCCTAAATATAAATATACAAACTCCGATTGGCGTCGATCCGATTTTATATTATACATATATACAGTTATAAACGTTGTTTGCGCATCTTCTTCTTTTCCGAAACAAAAATGCATGCGGTTATCTCTACGCTCATCAGGTTAAAAAAAAAGGAAGGGGTTTCTTCTTCCTCGTCACTTTCGAATTTTTTTTTCCTATATATACAACACACGCGCACAGGAAACAAGCTTCCCTCCACAGGAGAAAAATCGAGTACACGGGTTTCGGGGACTTTACGACCTTGTCTCTGGGTCAGTCAGAGCAGCATCGTGTGTCCCCTTGTATATAAGTATGGTATGAAGGAAAAACCGAGTAAGAGAGAGAGAGAGTCGTTTAGAGAACGAAGAAGAAGTCCAGAAGGCGCCGAACCGGAGAGGGACAGGCGCCAGTGTAAACGGATGCCGGACGTTAGTCGGCGCAGTCTTTTAGGGCCCTGGCGCCAGCTATACTGTATACTATATAGAGTCTATTGATCGATATCCTCTGCGCTGCTGTCATCGTAAAATTGAGGAAAGCCAGAGAGGTACGCGCGCGCGCGCGAGGCTATAATATATCTTGGCGTCGTTATCGGTTTCGCAGGACAATAAAACTTTGCTTTGCTTATTATACTGTCGTAAATCATCGGTGCAAAAAAAAGGGGGCAATTTTTTTCGTCAAGCCTCTTAGGCATTTTTCTCTACTTAAAAAAAAAAACAAACAAAAGATTCAATGTATAAGAAAAGCGTCGTAAAGAAGTTTGAGGTTAAGAAAATCGCTCTCGCACGCGCGCGCCTAATTCGATTGGCCGCGTCCGTCGCTCCGCAAACACTCATGATAATTCAATCATGCCCCCCTACGGGGGACATCACCCCATCTCTCTCTCTCTCTCTGTCTGAAAAAAGACACACACGAGCGTCTCTTCTATACTACACACAGCACGACAGAGAAAACAGAGAGTCAGACGCACATGCGTGAAGTGAGCGCGAAGAGGTGGTAGGGGGCGCTACTACCCCCCTAGTTTTCTCTCTCTCCCCTTCGAGTACTTGTGATAGAGAGAGGGAGGATGCCATAATCCGCAGATGAGAACATCTGCACTCTAATCGGCTGATGATTCTTCTGCTGCGGGGAAAGGACAGCATGCACACGGTGATATACACAGTAGTAGCCCCCCTACGACACCTATATGCTCTTTCTTTCCGGAACGACGCGCGCGTGCATATACCTTCACTTGTTTTGGTCTGCTTGTACTTGTCAGGCTGGTGTACGAGGCTCTTTTAATTTTTTTATTATGCAGCGCATTTTTTAGAATGTATTCTGTGTATAAACTTTGCGTTGTCACGAAAGTGATGTGTATTCTTCGAAGTAACGCCAGTTACGAAAATTCAAACGGTAGCGCGAAACTGCAAAACTCTCAAAAAATATCTCTGATATAAAAAGTAAGAAATTTCCAATAACTTATCCGTCTGGCAGTGCTATACCGCAGTGCTCGAAAGCGAGAAAGAGACAGACATACGCATACACACAACAACCGCAACTACGAATATAATATATAAATCAACCCCCGCTTCGTATATACATATATGAAGCTACGAATACGTATACACACATACACAACATAGATATAGCTGCTGCCCCTTGTTCAATGACCCTCGCCGGCTACGCTCAGGCACTTTGCCCGATTAAACTCCGCGAGCGGGACGGAATAGCGTAGCTTTCGCTACTCCGTGAATTATATCCGCGGCCAAATGAAAATACGATTTCCCCGCAGGCCGCTCCTGTTTTTCCAGCGGACCGTAAAGTTTTGATTTTCCGGAGACTCAGTGTATGTGTGAGATGCGGTTTTCAATAGATTTCGAATGGGGACGACGATGTACGTGTAGCTTGTTTTTATTATAGTGGAAAGGGGGGAACGTGTGTGTGTATATAGATAAACAATTATAAATTATCCACGATTCTTCCTGTGCGTGAAAAATTGTATCAGATCGTGTCAACAAATTTATGTGAGCGAAAGACCCCTTATTTTAAAGAAAAAAATATATACGTTATAGCTACGCTGCTGTGTGTATAGTGGCAACTCGAGAGATCCGGTGTAAATTTATTCTCCGGCGATGGCTATCTCTGAAAACTTTTCCGTTTAACGCTCATTTACGCTCGCTCTATGATATTTACGATCATTGTCGGCCGAACGACTTAATTAAATAGAATAACACACACACGCACACATACACATATACGAGATTGATATACAAGTCTCGAGTAATTAAGAAAGCAGCTCGACGGCTGTGCGCTTTTTGCGCTGAAAGTATATAAGCCATATATATATATAACGAGACGTCAGTGAATTAATCGCGATTAATTTTTGTTCCCGCGCGAGCTCGCGAGTGGTGTGTGCGTCATGCCGCACACGTGTTTACACTTATATATATATTATACACACGCGGAAGAACCAAAAAAGTGTGAGCGCGGGAATCAGGTTTGCGGCTCTTGTGTATGTATGTGCGGAAGATTTCGTAACGATAATCATACTTATTTC
Organism: Cecidostiba fungosa; assembly: GCA_900474305.1. Classification (NCBI taxonomy): domain Eukaryota; kingdom Metazoa; phylum Arthropoda; class Insecta; order Hymenoptera; family Pteromalidae; genus Cecidostiba; species Cecidostiba fungosa. The sequence continues at coordinate 56,147 of UCOJ01000433.1, read as the reverse complement.
GCGTGAAAATCCGTAACGATCGAGGTCAAGGCGTTTCTGCATCGACGTACTATATATATATGAGCAGTCATAAATATGCTAATGAGCTCTCATATTTACGGGCAGTAATAATTGATCAATGAGAATACATGCATACACAGAGTCAGTATAGTCGGTGGTGTTACGCTCGGTTGCAGCAGTCGTATATATATCGGCGGTATAATCATTAATTATTAAATAACGACGGGTGCTGTGTGTGCTAATTTTATATTTTTCCCGCCTCCATAACTATATACGACTCGCAAATAGTTAGAAACTTGTCTGATTTTTCCACATTACAATCCTTTTTCTATACACACACGACAAGGCCCAATTCCTGGGCCTGATGCCCCGAACTTCGTCTTGTTAAACTCATATATGGCAATATGTGTAAGACACTTACTCTGAGACATAGGATCGCCGGGTTCGTCCTGTATCTTGACTGGCGAGATCTTGAGTGACCTGGGCGGGCCCTGTAGGCCAAGGGGCCCGGGCCCACCGCCAGCGGCGGCCGGTCTTTGCATCGCGCTCGGCGCAATCTCGGGCCCGCCGGCGCCGCGTGCCTCGCACCCGGTCGACTTTCGGGTAATCTTGAGGGCTCGCCGTTATCCGTACGAGGCAGTAATTATGTATATATGTATGTATAGTTGTGCGCTGCACTACTTGACTAGCTTATACTTCTTCTTTGTGTAATATCCTCTAACCCTTCATCGGATCAGCTTCAAGATGGCGTCGTCAATTCGTTCTCGCGCACTTGTCGATCTATATATACGTATACGATGTATATAACTGTGTCGCAGAACTCGAAGAACAACAACCGGAAGAACAACAAAAATACGACTGACGGTACGATATTATAATGTAACGAGTTCACTGAATGTTCGTCGCGTATATTGGTGTATATACTCCAACCCCTGCTATAACGACAGCTGCAACAGCAGCAGCAGCAGATACAACACACGAGGTTGACGGCGCGGGGCCCGGAGAGGCACTGACTCGACTCTTGCGACCTAACCTCGTCGCTCGATCGTTTCTCGTTTTCTTCAATCCAACGCAAACCCCCCACTACTCGACCACCGCGCCCACAATGTTACGAGAGTGGGGGACACGACTTTACTCTGCCAATGCTTTGCTACACGCCCACGCCGATTGCTCATTGGCTAGTGCTCCCCTACAAAATGGCCGCGACTCAGACGAGATAATCGATTCCCTCCTCTCGAGGACTCCGAGGTGGGGCGATATTGTATATAGGGATGTGCGATTGCGTACTATATTTATGGAGAATGTCCTATGGTTGTATTGCTCGTTTCGGTATTGGAGGTTATTGAGATTCTGAAGAGGGACATCTTTTTTTTATTGTAAAATTGTTCGGTATTTGTGGATATGTTAGTATAGTTGGTAAAATTTTCTTTCGCGTGTGATAGATTGTGCATTCTGGAGACGGCAAAAAATAAAAACGAAGCTGTAAATAATGATAGATGGACCCTTATCCGCGGATTTATGACGGAGACGATCCTGGTAAACAATGCTTTCTTCAATCGCAACTAATAACCGCACAATAATCTCAGAAGGAAGAAGAATAAACGTGATGAAAATCCGTTCAACTCGTACAAATCTCAATAATGCATCCCCTTTCGAATGAGAAGCAAAGCCAATATAGAAAAAAGTCTTGTAACTCGGAGAACAGGCGTTAAAGAAGATCGCCTCAGGCTGGGCTTGAACGAGAGACGATCTTCGCAAGTCTATACTTGGTATAGACGTATATCACATTGGAATGAGGAAATGGGAACGTGAATGTTTCTGTCTTGATGTGACGTTGTGGAGAGAATAGTAGTAAAAAATTGCAGCGTTGTTTAACTTTCTCGTTCATGTTGACGGTTGATGAACCATACTAATATACTTTTATCAATGCAGAGAAAGACTGTCACTGTTGATTCTATTATTAATCGTATCTGCTGAATAATTTTAATACAAATATATTTTCAAGCAATGATTACGATTTTCCGATAAAAATAATATTTGGCGAGTCATAATACGGATTACTCTATATTCAACACCAACACGTGGAACGTTAGAAAAAGTTATCTGACTAAAGTAAGATGTAAATCCTGTGAATAAGCGCCAGATGTAGTAAAGGATGTTTTCTGCCTAATAAGGACCAAGTGCAAATTGCCCATCAGTATTATGGAACTTGTTTTAACATGGAATCGCTATATGAGAATTGTTTGATGTTTGCATTTAAGACTTGCAAACAGTTACCAAAAAACAATATTTCTTATAGCTTGGAAATTCTTTGAGAAAAAGGTCTGTAAAGAATTTTAAAACACTTGAAACGAAACTTTTTCACGTAAACAGCAAACAAATTCAATACTTCTTAAACGTTTATAATGTTTATACGTGCGCTGTCGATATTGAAAATAACAATGACGTTTCAGACAGGGCAACGTTTTCTCAATAGTCCAAAAAATGACATTTTCTTTTAGTTTTGTATAGATATTACTTGGTTAAATCGATAAATTAAAGAAAAATAACTTTAAAACTTCAAAGGTCATTATCAGAAGACGTGAATTACCAGAGTTGAGCCTTGCTATCAAAAGTTATAGCCTGAAGTGCAATGTACTGGGCGCATCTCTCCTAAAAAAAATCAAATAAAGAGCATATTCGTTAGTATATTATTAACACCAAACCAATGAATCATTTGAAAAAAAAAATCAAATACTTATTACCTTGACAATACTTTGGTGTCGTTTTTACTATACTCTTACGAAAATCTTTTGCACTTATACAGCTGATGCTGATATCAACTACATCTCGCCATCGAAACACCAACAACATCTCAATCCTTCCACATTATACACTCCAGCATCAGAACATATAAGAGCTCAAGCACTCGATCCTCAGCAGCAGCAGCTCTCTTTTTTTCATCGCGTCTTTGGGGACGATAGCGCGCTTGCCGACAAAGCTGCGCTGTTGCAAGCAGATGCTCACTTTTTCGGGGGCAGGCGGCTCGAGTGGCTGCTGTACACGATGCGATATGCCAAAGGACGCGTGGTTTTCGTCGCCGTCAACGAGACACGATGTGCCTTATACAAGAGGCATCAGAAAAAAGAAGCCGACGCAGGCGATGATACTTGAGGGGGGGGGAGTTCGAAAAGTTTTTCATTTTTATCCAGGAGGATTTTACATTTTTTAAGCAGAAAGCTGGGCTTATTATGGAGGAAAATACACCGAAATTTTGAAAAAGTGTCGAGAAACGTGTGTTTTTTGGCTTTAAATAGTTGCGCAAGTGATTTTTCTTTTAAGGAAAATGACAATTTTTCTCTCTAAAAGGTCTTCAATTGTATCTTTTATTTATCATAATAATGGATAATATACCAGTTTTAAGATATTCTGGTAAAAAGTTGGAAATTTCTTTGCGTATGATACAAAATCTCCTTGGAAGAGCGTAATACCTCTTAGTTTCTGAAAAGGTACTACATTTTTGAATACTTGAAAAATGAAATCATACTGAAAGGAACATCAACGAATCAGTCTCTTACCTCCTTTCAAGAGATACATCAAATGCAGCATCGAAAAAAAAAATCCAAAGTGCGCTCAACTATAACTCAATCTAGAAACGAAAGCGAAAAAGAATGAATCAATTATTCATTCCCCAGCAATACCCGCATAACTGGAGCATCCACTTTAGCCATATACAGCGATTGAATCTCGACTCTGGCGAGCGCGAAGAACATCATCAGCATCGGAAAAAGTTGCTCGCTTGGAACTCTCTTTCTCTCTGGCTGAGTGAAAAGTTCGTCTCTCCGCGTCGGCGCGCGGTGAAAAAGTTCAGCCGAGTGCGCTAATCCACTACTGCTGCTGCTGTTGGATTATTAAGAAGTCCCGCGGACAGGAGGGACCCCCTTATACACGCGTATATATAATACAGGTAAAGAGGCGGAGTGAACCTTTTTCACGCTCGACCGTTCGTCGGCGTTGCGCTTTTTATTCTCTCTCTCTCTCTCTCGCAAGCGAGTATAGTCTCCACCTTTTCTGTATTATGGGGTACCTATATTATGCTCTGTGCGTGGAGCGTCTTTTTTTTAAGGGGAGAGAGAATCTTGCTTCGCATCTTTTTAACGCTGAGTGATTCCATTCTGGTTTTTTTTTTTAAAAGGGGGCTGCGACGTACGTCTTGGACGGGGTGTAGTTTTGTGGGGTTTAGAGGAATTCGCGGGAATATTTTTTATAAAATTTTTCTTGGGCTATCGACGACGAGAGACTACGTAATCATTGGAGGATTTTGAAAAAAGTGTGCGTCATGTGTGGATATAAGTTTATAGGCATACCTCTTTATCAGAGACATATAACAACCGAAAAATCAAGCAAACACATCAAGTCACGTTAAAAATACCTTATAAAGAGGGATTAAGAGTCATGCAAGTTTGCCCGGAGGCCTTTTCCCGTTTACGCGGAAAAGCAAGCCGCATAATACCTCGAAACCTCAAAATAGGGGGGCTTTCTCCCTATAAGGAAGAAAAGCGCCTTTCTCTCTCTCACACAGAGGGATTTCGCTTCTTATATATACTCCAATTCCGAAAGATTGTGCAACAACTTGGTTGTGACGCAACCGAACTGCCAAAAGGCCATCATCCATATCCCTCTGGCGCGTGTTTACCTACGCAACAGCGCGTAAGGGGGTCCTCGTCGTCACAGCGGGCGGTTGGGCTACCGTTTCCAAGGCGGCGGAGGTCAATCGGCCTTCGGTGCCCAACGAGAGATCTTAATCCTGTAGGTATGGAGTATATGACGCATTCTTTTTTTTGCTTTTTTTTTCTCTGCTGCAGCTAAAGATAATTTATTTGCCGGCGACGACAGAGAAGGAGGAGGTATAGTGTGTGCAGATTATACTGCTTAACGTGCGCTTGCGTAACGCGTTTGGAGGCATTCGAGATAAGCTGCGATAAGGGTGATTTACGTAAAGTATAAATATTCCTATATGAAAAACTATTCATTAAAATAGATATAATTCTAAACAATGTTCACGTAAAGAGAAACAGCAGCTCGGATTCCTTCTTCCTAATCAGCCAAACCGAATCAGTCTGAAATCGTCAGCAGCAGAAAGTACGATTTCAGCGTCCATCAGATACGCGTCTCCCTTGATTGTAGCATCGCGACAAGGCCGTCTCGCAAGTGGAGCACACTACCCTCGAAAAAAAAACTCCACTCTCATTCCTCGTGCTCCAATAGCCGACTCTTATACTTACCTGAAAATCGCTCGTCGAGATAAAAGTCAGGAAATCGTCTCGAGTTCCGGAGCCGAGGCGCCGGAAGCACGAGAATTTCCCGATGGCTACAGCTCAGCGGGAGGCTAACGAGTCTCGCTTGGGCCCAGCGAGTATAGGGCCCCAGGTAAACAAGGAGGAGTATAAGGGACTTCTCGTAAATTTCGGCTTACCCGCAATGTTTTGATCCGAAGCGCGCGTGCGGTCGGGCCCGTAAGACGGCTGATCGCGACTGCAGCGCCATCTGAGGGAGTTTCCGATATTTTTTTTTGCTCTTACAGGAGTGTGTGTTCTCCAAATTAACCGTCCTCAGCTTAAGAGCTCTTTTAAAAACGATTCGACAGATGTTAACCTTCCGTCGAGTTTGCGTTATAAAAAGTCCATAGGGAGGAATTCGGGCGATACCGAGGATGAAGAAGGAAAAAAAAAGAATTTTTTTGGGCCTTATCTGTGAGGCCCAGCAGACGGTGGCGCCAGCTCTTTATATGCATGAAGCGACGACGTCAGCTCGTTAAGACTACTCTGCTCTATTTATATTCCGGGAAAAGTGATCTGGTGGATCGGAGACGAGTCGAATTTTACGGGGCATTAGGCCCAAAGCGTTTATCGCGCGACAGAAGTGGAGTAGCCGATAGACCAATTTGATACCAGAGAAGGAGGCGTATTATATACATATATACATAGACTCGGATTTTTCGGATGCCTGAGCCTTGTAGTGCAGCTCACGGGGGCCCGTTATCAAGATTTTTCTCCGCTTCTCCTTTTTGGGCCTTGTTTTTCCATAAACTTATGGATATATACAAATATACTCGCAGACGCAGGTTTTTACGAGCGGCAACTCTTTTTTATCGCGCCTCGATAAATCTCAGGGTTATGGACGTTTATACGGCTGTGTATACACTGCGGCGATAAGGCCCAGACTCACTTTTATTATACGCGTCGTCTACGATGGGCCATAATTACGTGGAGGTTCTCCGATAGGACCGACGGAATTCTGTAAAGATGTCATATACTTTATACCGATCGATTTGAGAACTCGGAATTTTCGAAGACAAGGCCTCGCACACACATATACATAATATAAGATACGCAGACACTCATCATGCAAAAATGTCGTCTGCAAGATAGCCGGGGAATTCGGGAGAGAAAAACGTCGCCTAATCTTCACAAAGGACCATTAATCTTGAACCGTCGGTGTCGCATTTATAATCCACCAGATATTTTTATACATTTATACTCTTGACGAGATCGTTCCCTTGACTTGCTTCGATTTTCCAAGGAAATCAACAATAGCTCACCTGATGCATCGCGCACAGAGTAATACAAAACTTTTCGCTCCTACATAACACATATATGTATATATATATATACATACTCGAGCGAGCGCGCGAGTGCGGGAGCGAGAGACAGGCTCGGCTGCACTCGGGCCGTTATCTCGGCACCATCTAGCCCGGCTAAAAGCTTCTACCCATCAACCCCCTCCCCCTTTCTCTCATTCTCTCTCTCTCTTGCTCTCTTCGTTCTCTGGCATCACTTGGTCCTCTATATACTGCAGCGGCATCACCGCTATATACCGTATACTCCCTTCTTCTCTCTCCAACGATTTTTCGCCGCCGCCGTCGTATTCTTTCGCCTATGCTATATACTCGGACTCTCTGGTAATTTATTCGGAACTGATTCCACGTTATCTAGGATAGCTATGCCGACCTATCTCTCTCTTGGGCCTTTTTTGCGATGAAGCTCCTGAGGCATTCGAAGCTTCAGGATCGGATGCATGATTTGTGACTTTGGCTTTGTTATCTCGCGTTATATACCGAAAATATATGAAGGGAATTTTGCGAAAATTCGTGCGTGTATGTATTATATTATATATAGGATGCCGCCATGTCTCCGCGAATTTCGTCGGAGGCGGCCGGTGTATATATACGTGTATTATATAGCTCTATATAACCACCCTCCGACGAGTCGCGCGCGCCGACATCGACGGATCGATAGCCGCCGCCTATCCTCCGCGCAGGTCCTCTTCTCTCTACATAACTCCGCGCTTTCCTTTCTCTCTCCGTGATGCTGTGTATCTATATAGGTATAGGTATATAAATCGTGCGGTACTCGATTTTTTTGTTGCTGATGAGCTTCGATCTTTTTAGCTTATAATAGAAGAGCGAGAAATGGATAAAAATTGAAAATATTCGAACGTTTATTTTCGCTTTTCCGTATTTTCAAAAGCTCTGCGGAATAACATTTGTATTACATATACAACAAAATTCGTGTATATATAAACACGATAGAGACACTGTAACTGCCTGATGGCTCGGTTTACACTCGACAATAATAATATACAGGTGAAGAAGAAAAAGCGACGGCATAGTCTGAGAGAGAGAGAGAGCCAGCCATACAATAATAATAGCCACTTTTGAGCGTCGGCGCGTTCACGTGTCACTCGAGAGAGTGAGTTTCAGCATCAGCAGCAGCAGCAGCCGCCGGCGAGTAGCTTTGATCTGCGCACTGACAGTCCTGTCGAGTCAGGACGACACCTGCGCACATTTTCTCTCGATATATGCCTGTATATTCATATATGCTCCGCTGAGCCTGCGATGTAGACTTTCTTTGTTTTTACAGATGCTGAGTTGGAACGATCGACTGGTAAATTTTCTGTCACCTGTTTTTGGGTGGAGAATTTTTAACGACGTCGGGTTTGCTCAATACATAATATTACGAAACGTGAAGAGAAAAGAATGCTTGATTCAAAGAATTCTCGTTCAGCGCGTTTCAGCTCGTCGAGAACACATAACAGACAAATTAATAATATATAAAAGTTGTATATAGTTTAAAATTATGGAAGAAAATATATTATAAAGGGATCTGAAATTCGAAATAGGTGCTACATTACGCAGTGAAGGCAAGAATGCGTAATGTAACAGCTAGTACCTAATATTTATCAATATTTTAATCAAAATTTTTCAAGGATTTCTTTTTCTCAATGAATAATGAAGATTTATTACCTATTTAATCATCCGCATCTCTTCACATTTAAAATGATATTATCTATTGATTTATGTAAACTGTACCAGGTGTACCAGAAAATTTTTTTTCTAGCTATATAAGCAACGTCTAAATCGCGCGACAAGTCCCGATTGGCCGGTGTCTCAAGTAACCTTATAGGCAATACCTACATGCACCAATAGAGCTACACACACTCGAGAAATAAAAGAGGAAAAGAAAAAAGCTTGCCGCCGCCATTGTCCTTTTTCCTCCCAACCCACCGATCGTAAGTGGCCGCTGTCCTTTCTATATATAATACAACCACCGCCTCTTTCTCTCTCTCTCTATGTGTTCGTAATGATAGGGCCCGTCGTACCGATCGGCTACCGGATCTGCGGACTCATCTCGTGATGACTCGATTGTTGGCTAATCGCTCTTGACTTCTGCTCACCGCCGCTTTCTTATAAGAGTAGCAAGAAGAAAGCCGACGATTCTCTCTCTTTTTTTCCTCTCTCTCTCTCCTCTTAATTCAGAAGACGCGTGTGATCGGTAAAAAATCGACGTTGATTAGGCGATCCTTTATTACATAGGCGGTCTATAAAATTACAAGCGCTACCGGAAGCTCGAAATTTGCTTCCTCTCTCTCTATAATACACGAGAGAAAGCTGCTGATCGACGAAAAAAAATCACGATTTTTTCCTCTGGGTTATATAGTGAAAATCACCTCAAAATTACCGCGCGCTCGAGTGCAGCTCGCAACGATTGTTTCCCTATTCGCGCACCCACGCGACTATACAACGAAAGCTTTTAGCTCTCAGAGCAGCACTAAAAGTCCGCGTGAATTCGCTCTTTCGCGAGTGTGCGGCTGCATTAGACATATACGCACTTGAAAAAAAAGAGAGAGAGGAAAAAATGGTTGAGGCGTCGATTATTGTGCGCGGGGTGACACGCGGATCGAATGACTGATGGACGCCGAGCGATTTGAAGCTTTTAGAGTGGGTGCGATGGCTTTTTCTTTTGGTTTTGCGATGATGCTTGAGACGGTTGTGTGATGAGGAGACACTTTGTGTGCTGTGTGATTGTGCGTTTTAACGGATGAGAAAGTGGTGGGTGTATATATAATGCTTTTTAAGAGCGTGTATAATGGCTTGATAATGAGACGTTGTAAATTACTCGTCTGTAATTGTGAGGATTGAGTTTTAGATTCGCGTGTGTGGTTATAATATACAAGCTGTAAGACGAAGGATTGAAATCATCCATATATATTAGTGCAAGTATAATGAATAATACGGCGTTATACACGGAGAAAATATGGTTAAGAATTATTACTAAATCGTCTAGTATCTGAAGAGCTATATCTTTTTTTACTTAGCAAATTTTACTGCATAATTCTTCACTCTTCATACGCAAAAGTACATCCTTATATCTTCCTCTTCAAAAAGAGCATTTGACAGAGATAAAACTATCGCCGTATCTAAAAAAAACCGGCATATCACAGAAAAAAAGCTCAGCATATGACTCGAAGAAGACTAAAAAAAAACAAAACGTTCGCGCGACGGACGAGTGCAGAGCAAGTATGCACAAAGGGCGCATTATGCGCGCGCGCACACATATATATATATATAAATATATATACCCGCACATATACGTCCAACTTTCGGAGTCAGGTTTTTCGGGAGGTCCTCTCTCGGACAATATTGACATTGAGCCTTTGAACGTTTGTTTTTTTTAAAGCCTTTGGCGGTGTATATATATACGCACGGATTCGTCTCTTCTTTGACTTGTACCTGCGCGCGCGCGCGCGCTGATGCACATGACTCGCGACTGACCGGGTTTTTCGCCGGACCGAATCGTCGTTATAATGGGATTTGCGTGCCTTTTCGAGCAAACATGCGCTTGTTGGTCGAGGATTTTCGAAGAAACGCTCACATATTTTCTTTTTTTTTGTTTTCACCGCATTATCCACGGAATAATATATATAAGTCGAGGAGTCAAACAAGGCAGACTTTTTGACTCCGATGAATTGACCGCGACTGTAAAACGGACTCATCGCGTGTGTTGTGTAACTATTATACACATAGAGAGTCGACCCCCTGGACACACGCAACAAATGCGACTCATCCCTGTGGCCGCGTGCGCGAGTACACACCTTTTTCATCATCCACGCCGACGCTCATGCACGCGATCCTTACATATATATAGCCCACCGGTAATTGGGTGGACCTACTGTATATACATATAGGTGCGCGTGTGTATATAGATATATAGTCTCGTGGGACCATTTATTTAAATTACTCGGAGCGTCTGACGCGGGGTGTAATGTGACTGTATAGATCTCATTGCGGAGTTTATAGTAATATAACTTTGTGGTAGAAATAAGGCGATGCACGGACAGGATCTTATGTAGAAACATTTTCTTATGTATTATATACGGCGCGAAAAGAGAACGAAATCAATTTCTCATTAGTCAAAGTCGCGCCCTCGCCGATACAATAATACTGTGAACAGTGTGGTCGCCGAATGAAAGGCATATGCGGAAATCCAGCGATGGATCGTCGGAGTAGCTTATCGTTTCCCGAATCTTTAATCAGATGACACGCGGATTGTCGTATATACAGGAGGGTCAAAGTGAAACTACCCCCTATATAGGTACACTGGTCAAGCTATATATATACACATCAGTCTGTTGTTGAAACGTATTACATCTACTTCCTTTGTTCACGAATATATTATCAGCAGACACCTCTATTATTTTTCTTAAAATTTCCGGTATACACCATCGTCTCCGTATAACTTTCCTAATATCTTCTCTATACACACAAAGCGGAATAAAAAACCTCTCAAAAAAAACGCAAAGCAAACTGACCGTCGCACGCGCCAGAGATAAACAGATAGGCGCAGCCGAGAGAAAAATGCACCTATATAGCATAGAGAGAGAGAGAAAAGTGCGCAGGGGGCCGTATATACAGCGCCATATGGCCGCAAGGGGCCAGCTGTCCGTGTTACTATACACTCTCTGACGTCGTCGCAGCTCTCTCGTATATTATACAGTGATGTTGTACCTTGTACTTTACGAGCGCGCGCCTGCGTCTATCCCACTTTTTTTTCTCTCTCATCTCGACCTTCTCTTCCCGAGTTTAGAGTTTTCGAATTGACTGCTGGAGGGCTAATTTCGGAAACGAGAGAAGAGGAGACGAGCCAAGTATGTTGGGTGTAAAGTTATAAGTGTGTTGTGTATAAATATGCGTTGGTTTGGATGACGGATTGAGTGCGAGTGCTTGCGGCTGTTATTTATAATTGTTTGTAGAATTTTTGTTTTTACAATAAAACAACAACGACAAAAAAAGGGTTGGACGATGATTTCTTTTTTCGATAATAACGGCGCACCTCGACCGAGTGTAAACATTCAAGTCACTAAAGCATCGTCACCCTCCATTAGAAAAAAAATTCACACGAAAGTATAGACTAAACGTCCATTTAACCTGCATCTATTTACACGCTTACGTCCAATAATCTCTTGCGAGCCACAGTGTGAGAACCAAAGCAGCAGCAGCAGTACAATGCACATATCTCTGTTTACATTCTCATAACAGGTGTAAACACGGGCCAGAGCTCGATTATTCACTTATCGCTGCTTTTACCTTTCCCGCATATACATATACGTATACGCTACCGCGAAGCTTTTAGAGGTGAGATTCTCGGCTGTTTGCCGGAAGATTAGAGAGTCGCCCTGTCAAAATATCGGCACACGCGCGATAAAAAGACACGTGTGCGTCTCAAAGCTGATATTTTTTTCGCTCTCCTTTTTCCCTTGTATTATATGCACATAATAGTCCTAACACACGAAATTAAAAAAAAAAAAGAACGAACGAACGGATAAAAGAACATCGAAGCAGTTGTGCGTATATATAACAATTGGCTCCTCAGAATTCAATTGGCATCAGTAGTATACAGAATATAATGGAGCTCGCTCATCAGATATACGCGCAATAAAAAGGCGTCGATGCTCCCGATAAGGCACTGCTGTTACACACATTGCTCGCGGGGGACTGTAACGAATCCTCGCCACGATCTAGACTCTCTCTCCGTATACTATTGTCACGATCGACTATATACTATGGGGTACAGGGAAGACGGACTAATTTTAACGCCGGTATAATTTGGCATGGGCTTATTATCTCGGCTTTATAACATCATACACTATGTGTATATCTTTCTTTTCTGGTTATATCGAATTCCAGTATTATAAAAAGTTTCTTTTCGAAGTAAAATATTCTCGACAATATAGACCGATACGGTATCGTCCAGGTCGTCATCATCATCCCCAATCGTATACGAAATCATCGACAGCTCCCACGCAAAGGCTGAAAGTATTATATGCGGGGAAGACTCTTATCGCACGCAGTCGTCTGACTTTGGCGCATTGTTCAAAGGCTTGGTCATCGGGACATAAATATTTTCCGGAACAATGGACGGGAGAAAGAGAGAGAGAGAGAGAAGACCGGAAGTACGACGAGCGAACGCACGCTATATATCCGACGGCTTCCTGGCACGCGTCGACGCCGCAATTAATTCATTATGGGACTGGCTTGTATGGTTGACTTCAGTTGCGGCTGTGATGCGCAGTTTAAGTTTATTATGATGAAAAATGAGAAAAGAAAATGTTTTCTTGATAATTATAAGTATTATACGCAAAAAAAAGTATGTGATAAGATTCTTTCACGATAACAATCACTATAGAACTCGCGAAACGTCTATTATCAGACCAATATATATTACACACGACTGTAAAGGGCACGAGAGCACAATAGCCGACCAATTTTCTCTCCGTGTGAACAAGAAAACTGAAAAATAAAGCCTTCTATATATACATATACACCCATCGCTTTCAGTACAGCCCCTCCATACATATAAGTACTGTATAACTTTCGATCCGACGACTTCCACACCATGGCGAACTACTACGGTCCTCGTCCGGCCGCAAAGTGATCGAGCGTCGAACGTCTACTTCCTCTCTCTCTGTGAATTCCCCACAATTGTCAAGTATAAGGGGGTCGAACTTATGTGACTTTGACACAAAAGTCGACGCGTGCGCCATCACGTGCGCCACGTGGCTTTCAATCAGTCGATATATTGTCGCCGTCGCGCGAGTCGTCGTGAGTAAAATAAAAACCTTTCGTCTCTTGGGTATACACAGCGTCATGGGATTTGACTCGCAGGTGATTGGCTTGGTTGGCTAATAATTGGTTTACATGTAGTTTGACTTTTCGCGAGGATCAATTTAAAAAAAAAAATCATCCGATATATATGTCGAATAGTAGAATCTCGTAAATCACGCTAAAATGTTTATAGTCCCTTGTTGTTTTTTCAGCAAAGTTTAATGGACGGCTTTTCGATGCTAAGTGAATTTACATCCGCGTTATATGTGTCATTACGAAAGTTATATACATGTAGGTATATATATATTACGAACGATAAGCGCGCGACATGTGCAGTGTATCATAAAGATTTTCCGCGCGAGATTTCGATTGGCGCTGCGTAAACTGACACGAGAGCGAATGGCTCGCGTGACATTTATTGTTGACTAAAAATCTACAATATATATTTCACTTCGAAATGCATCTCTGTTACACGCGAAATTCAATTCGACGATCCGAGAAAGAAAAATTTTCAAAAACATTATCAGGGGTGTAGCGAAATAGGTATCGCTGACAAATGACGCGTGCGGCACGCGTCCGTTCGGCCCAGCGCCTAATTGACGGCCGGCGTGACGTCACGTGCCACCGTTGTATTTATTTTCATTGCGCTCTCGATGCATCACAGACTTGCGAGCGTCTTTTTTTTAAAGTTTCTTCGTTTGTTTGGCTTTGTTGTCGTCAAGCTCCGACGCGCGCGGCTTTTAAAGCGTAAAGCGATTCGCGCGTTGTTGGAGCTTGTAGTCACGTGGCATATGCTGTTTGCGTGAATTCTATTTTTGATGATGTTCTGACGATGTGATTTTTTAAGAAATAAAGTTGTGCTCGGATATTTTGAGTTCGTTGATATAGGGTGATGCTTTAAAATTCGCTTTTTCAACACTCCGTGCGAAAAGTGCTAATTTTACGCACGCAAGTGTGCGCAACCACACTCGTCCTGTGAAAATCAACTCTTTTGACTAGTATCGAAAACTACTATTAAGCTTCAATTTGATACTATAATGACTATGATATTCGCGTATGTTGTCATGAAAACATATTTTTCATGGCACCACATCAAAAAAGGAGAAAATCCACCCGAAATCATAGTAAAATACACCCGCACCCTCGCGAAAAACTTCATCGTCATCGTTATCTCCGTGCACTTACCGCGAGCACCCAAACATTCTCACGAGCATTTCGCGGCGACGGGCGTGTCGTCATTAATTTCTATATAAAAAACGAAGAGCCGAGAGTTGTGCGCTATGATAGCGGGCAGAGAAAAGAATATGGCTAATGCAGAAGGGCCAGCTTCCTCCATTTGTCTCGGGATCCATTCATCTCTCCAGCTGTGGTGTATACCATCCTCTGTGTCTATGTATGAGAAAAAACCGCATCGGGGAACCCCCGCGTATATATCTTCCGGTACTGCCATCTCCGCTTGAATAATTAGCGGATCCTATATACTGTCGACGCCCGGAACTCGGCTATCAATATGTTTTCGTTGCGGTGTTGGTCGAAAGAACATTATTAAGGTTTACCAAAAAGCGCCATCTACTTATACCCTTTCACACTTGCGCTGAATTTCAAGTCCATCCCTTCAGGCCTGATGCACGACGATACGTGCTAAAAGCGATGACAAAACATGAAAATAAATAACAATAAGCCGAAAAAACAGGAAACCGCTATCTAACCTCCGCACCCCAGCTTTGGTCACGTGCCGAAACCACAGGCAAACAAACAAGCCGAGGAAAAAAAGGACGGGGAAGAAAGAAGAAGCGCCGGAAGAAGATGAGCCGAACGCGCGTGCAGGAACTATTAGCAAATGAGAGGGAAAAATTCGTGAACCGCCCACTGCTTCTATTATGTATATAAACATGCGTCTGTGGAGATTAATGGTGATGCGCGTCTTCGGGTCCATCCTGTGTACTATACCAGATGATGTATCACAATAAAGTGTCGTGTGTGATCGATACTTTTTGGATATCCAACCTTTGAAGAATTAAACTGTACAGGTATATTATACGAAGGAAAATTTCATAATATCCAAGTCTTGTCCCACAGTAATTTCGGTGTCTCGATATCCAAGAAGGGACGACGACGACGACGTTACACACTGTGGGAAAGTTTCGCGGGGGAGTATACATAACCCCAGCAACAACGATGGAGCATATACCTCGGGAGTAATAACGCGACATTACCGCAGCGACCCACATAATGCAGATCATGTTCCGTATATATACACCGTCGGCGTCACGGGAAAATTGCTCCCCGTAATTCACTCCCGATGAGCCTGCACTTTCGCCTCGAGTTTTATTTTATTTTTTTTGATAAAAGCCTCCGGCACTAAAAGTTTTTTGGCTCTCTCAGGAAGAAGCTTTTCAACTGCTATATATGTTGTGGATGCGTTCCAACTTTGAGCTTTTTTCGTTTGTATTATAAGGCTGGTTTAGGGTTATGATGCGGTTTGTTTAAAAATTAAAATTCCATCGGCTAACTGGATGCTAAGACTCCTCTCGCGTGTACACTCGCGGTAACTTAACCCTTTATCTCTTGGGTACATCAGACTCCAAGGTAAAACATGTTCATACTTTGTAGTTGGATAATATACGGGCTCGGATCTAATTAGCGCGAAAATGATTTTTAAAAAAAGGTAAGGCGATATCTGTCCACAGTACGAACACATCAGGTATTCAGATCTCCCCCCCGCGAATCATCATCCGTCCGATAAACAGGCTAATCTCGCGGGAGTGCGCATAGTGTATATAAGCAGCAGCGACGCATCATCTGGTGGCCTGCAGTGTGCTTCTCCATTATATAGAAACGGCATACGGCAGCCGTTGATTCATCAGCAACAGCAGCAGTATATAGCTACGCTTGCGTTCATGAGTGTCTTTTTTCGAACGTCGGCCTCGATATACGTATGCAGCTTTATATACGTATATATATACGACCACACTCTCTGGCGTTTATTTATAAATAGAAAGCCGGAGTCGTTGAAATGTTGTCGAGGTATATATCGGTCGTTTTACTTTGATGTTTGCGCGATGGAATTTTGCTGGATGAATAATTTTAGATGATCATCTGTGTGTAGCTTTGTTTATACATTGGAGTATATAGCATCGAATCGTCAGTAGTTCTTTGTTCTCCATGGAAGTACAGTATTCTATTCTAAACACCATTAGCAAGATTGATCGTCATCAATAGCATCCGACAAAAAAAGTCTCGCGTAACTAATTACCCAAATGTTTCCGCAACATCTCATTCGATCGACGTTATACTTCCATCACGTATATACGCATCATATGGTAATATAAATATATAAATTGAAACACCAGAGGGGCTGGAGTTATAGGAAGAGCGAAACGAATCGCGTTCCCCAACAACGCCGCCGAGGCGACGAATTAATCAGGGATGATCCAATGCTCGAAAAATTAGCTCCCGAGAGTGAATCGCACACACATATCAGATCTCATTAGAGTCGCCGAGAGAGAAATTCTTTTTCTCACCTCTCATCCTTTCTCGAGAGCCGCATCGGAAGAGCACCACCCGCTGGGCGAACGAGCGCGAGAACACACTCGAAGCGTGTATAATAATCGTGTCAGAGAGAGAGAGCTGCGAGCGAGAGTATAGCACAGTCAGAAGCGGCGCGGAGAGGGAGAAAAAGAGTGCGAGGCCCACACGAAATCCCTCCGAATTAGTCGTCGTCCGATGCAAGATAACGTCGATGTAGATGCTCTCGGCGAGATTAAAGAAAAGCGAGAGTGAGAGAGAGAGAGAGAGAGAAAAAAAGTGAGGTTAGAGTGGCCAGGGTCAGTGACGCGGCAGATGCGGATCCGCGATACGACGCGAGAGATCGGCTGGTGATATCGCGATGACTCCTCCTTCTCTTACGTGCGTGTATTTTTGGATCTGGAATTTACCGGTCAGAATGTATATCTATAGTATAATAGAACACTGCTTCGCTGCAGTAATTCCGAACGCGCTCTGTCATTTCGTCGACTTTGCGTCAGACACGACCCCTCTCTTTCTCTATTATGCGCGAGGCTGTCTTATTGTGTCGTTGCTCTCTCTCTCTCTCTCTCTTGAAGCTCCATTAGGCGATCGCGCTGTTTTTCGCGCAGTCCGTGTGTATGGGATGAGAGACGATGATGGTCCTTGTGATGTGCGCGAGGAGGGTGACGACGCCAGCTCTGATTGCCGGAGCGAGAGTCGATGAATTGCGGAATGGACTTTGGGTTGTTGTGTAAAATGAGGGATGCACTCGAGACTCTGTATAGACGAGTGTTTTCAAAAGTGTATTATCTGGTAGCACGTCGAAGAATCACGAAACGGAGAACCGGATCACGGGAGAAATTACGAGGCAACGTTGTATTGTGATTCCGGAAAGAATCGTAGTATATGAAGACAAATCATGTCTGATCAAATGAGAAGATTTGGCATGAAGATTAGCATGAGCGAGCTGAACAGGCAAAAAAAGGGCAGTTCTAGCATATAGGAGGCACAGCCAACACAAGAATGTAATATTTTTTAACTAAGAAATCAAAAGTTCCTCATTACTAAAAGACACAATTCTAGCCAATACGTACAAAAATTTACACACAGCTACAACCCTCTACAAAATAGCAGCATCGCAAGCAAACTGAACAACCAATCTAACTCCACAGCAGATTTCTTATCTCCATCCAAGCATCATCGTCATCATCGCCTCTACAAAAACGACCGCACCTGCGCATAGAAACTCGAAGCACTGTACTCTCTATATACTCCACTTGTCGCGCATATGCACTACAAGCGCGAGCCTCGGCTGATTAAACCTACAAGCTCCCCCCCGTCGACATTTGGTGTCGTTGTCGCCTTTCATCTCAGCGGGCGTATATCGATGCCTGGGCTCTAATGCTGATTTAATCAGAATCACGTCCTCCCCCCTATATATATACACGAGGCTCCTTGCTACCGTCAATGTTTGTGGATATCGTCGACAGACGGCGAAAGGTGGATGCAAAGCAGCAGCACTTGTTATTACGAAGGGACACGTTGCTTTTACAGACGTATGGCTGATTTGGTTAGGTATATATGTATATACGACGTGGAATCCGGATTAGCGACGCCGATATTTTTGAATTTCATGAGTGAACGATTATTACGAGGCGAGGCCAATTCGAGCGTGCAGCTTCGCAGATTGAATTTTCTAAGGGGGAGGAGGAGTCCTGGTGATTAGGCCAATGCTAGCTAGGGTTGACTTTACAATCTTCGGCTTCATTTGCGACGCTTCCCGTAAATTCTCCATACACGTGCTCAGCGAGACGGAAGAAAAAATGCATAACACAAAAACTATCCCATTCGTCATCCGCGTATTATTATACATATATATATACACGACCACTAAGCATCTCTAACCCTCGGAGTCGTAAATATCCATTAATTCAATCGGCAGAATAAACCAAAGCCAAACACGCAGCAGCGACCACACGAGGATCTATAGATATTATATACATTCCCCAAATCCAAAAACCAAACTCGACTCGAGCTCCTCTCGACATTCATCAGACGACTAAAGCTCATACGTCCACACGAGGAATCTCCCAGAAACACGGGTATTATATGCATACACATGGAATTAAGTGTATACGCACTCGTATATGCGTATAGTATAGAGGAGACGAACGGGGGGAGACATGTACGACGACGTCGAGTACACCCCCCTCTGCTGGGCCATATGGCCGATATATACGCCGATTATTACATTACGTATGTAGGCCCGAGAATAATAATAATGGCAAAGGAGAAAGGGGGGACGGACGGTTGCGCTTTTCGAGAGAGACGCGCGCGCGAGTAGCCTGGCAAATTGAATTCATTATCGCGCCCTGATGCGAAGGACGCGTGCCGTGTGCGATGTATTCGCCGGAAGAGATGAGAGAACCTTAACTCGATTGACCCGTGACGATAATCGGTTCAGACGCTGTTTTCTCTCTTGATTCGCGTTACAGTTCCTGTGATTTTCTTTTGCTTTGGTGGAAATTATAACTGTCGAGGGTGTTTACGTAATATGATGCAGCGAATATTCGAGGACGTGGAATTTTCGAGGTTTATAGCGAAAATCCGGACCCTCTGCGATTCTCCTAAGTCGCGAGAGCATATATTTATAAGCATCCTGAGCCTCGTCGGGGCGGGAAAGAGCGCGGCGAGGACTTATGCCCCCTAAGCACGGAATTAGCCGGTAATGTGCTCCGGAGCTCGAGGAAAAATCACTGATGGCAGACGGGGGAAACGATGCTTGGGCTCTTATCTCCGATTCTCCGAGGATATATAGCTTTGACAGACTTTTACTGCTATTTTCTGTTTTCTTTTTTTAATCGCTGATGTTTATACAACAAGTAAGGCTTTTTAGAATGTTTATACTTTGGAAGAGTAATTCGGTACGAGTTGTTTTTATTTCAGCGTAATTAAATGGATGAAGTATGTTTGATTGTGAACGATAATATCGATTTTTGATGCGCGCAGATATGGTTGATTAAAACGTAAGTATAACGTATAGTCTATATAACGCTGCTGCAAACATATCAAAATAAAAAAATAAAGTAAAATCGCTGGCAATTTTTTTTTCCTAATGACGTACATGTTCCTCACACGTAAGCCATCGCTCTTCATACAACCTCAGCAGAGCAATATTGCCCTCGTTACGGTAGCCTCAGTCATCCACCGTCGCACAGGCACATAAAATATTCCCCGTCTCCGCTGAAACTTTTAGCACTGAAACCTTTCTCTCTCTCTCTCTTTGTCGCCGATTCTTCACGGCTCATTCCAACTTCTCTCTCTCTCTCTCTTTCTCTCTGAAATCCCACGAGCGTTCGCGTACACACATGCGTAAAGCAGCTCGACTCGTCGCCCTATGTACTGTACACTTTTGTGCGCGCGGAAACGCCGCCGCCGCGCCGCCTCGCGTTCTACCCCCGTGCGCTAAAAGCATATCTGTGTCGCGGAGCTCCACCGTAGGGAGCCGCCGCCGCTGTCGAGAAATCCAGGGAGTGAGAGGAGAGAGAGAGAACAAAGAGAGGGAGAGCGGATAACTGCTTCTGCTTTTCCGTCGAGCGCCGTATTTCACGATGCGAAGCGTATAGTACACGAGTGTATGTATGTGTGTGTGCTGGAAGGAAGGAAAGTGTCGGTGCGGAGAACTGCTTTTTTCCGGGATTCTTGTGTGCATCGTGCGCGTATTATATAAGTAGTTGTGTTGGCCGATCGATTTTATTTTTAAAATAACACGCGAGGTGGGTATTAATGATTCGACATAACGAGATTATGAGGAAGCTGTCGGTGTCGGTATTGATCTTCGTTTAATCGACGATATCGCTCCGATATACAATACTACGAGCGTTCGAGTTGTGGCGATCGCTAAAGTTTTATTGGCCCGTGCAGTAGCTGTAATGCAATTAACCCGTCAGTGCTCGGATTCTTCCATATTTTTCGCCGAGTCGAAACGACAAACTTCATTATAGAACGTCCTAATCGAATCTCCAATAAAGCACTTAATCGTTCGAATTGAAATATCACGCTTAGGAATATTCAATAATATATTATTATTAAATCGTTTCTCCGTGCAGTAGTCGATAAACTGATGCGCGAAACAGGCAGACATCGAAACTGACGCTAAAAATCCGCAGCGGGACGCGCACGAGCAGCTACACACGGAGAGAAGGGAAGAGTCTGGGCAAATATTTGTCAGTTTGATTAGGAGGCTGGCGGTTCGGTATTCAAATATTGGCGCTGAAGAGGCCGCCGTCGCTGCCGAATAATCGAATCATAAATATTGATCGGCAGATCACAAGAGAGACTGGCCGACGCATCTTCGTATAAGGGAGCAGTGATTAGCCGCAACGAGTGTCCCGCGGGATTGTACGTTAAACTGTTATGTGTGCCTTATATGTTCGACGCGAGTTTGCAGTCGACGATTGCGGTTAATTACGATGTTGGAGTGTGCCTGTATATCCTTTGGTTGGTTCTTTACCTCTGGATTATTTGGAAGTTTTTCAAGAGCTGAATCATGCCCTTATTTCGAATGAAAATAAAAGTTGTTTCTGTGCAAATATCGTAAATTTGCTATAAACAGTTTTTATTTTAATTCGAATTCATCGGCACTTGCTTCAGAAATATTAGCTCACTATAATAGTACGTCTGAAGCAAGTGCAATTATAGCTCACTTGCAGCTATCTCTTTACAGAGATGCATTCCTGTAATTCTGTAGCTTTACGTTCAACGTCAATCTCTTCCAAGTCGCCTCCAACGCACAAGAAAAATTCCAAAATTTCTAGCTGGGAACACTCGACTCTCCAACTAGTGCAGTCATCTCCAGCACACAAAGGTGGCTTTGGATTAATTTTCTGGCCCTGCGTGTTTGCACGTCAATCCAGCCTCGCGTCACATAACGATTCCCTCAGGGAGCAGCATCAGCCCGACGAGTCAACCACGTGGATTCAGGCGCGAATCGACGTCACTCCCTCTCGCAACTGCCACACGCGCGAGACGTGTGCACCACGCCGTGAAGATTGCGCTTGCATTTTCGAAATGCTCTCTAACTTTGCAGATTGTCTTCTGAGTTCGGTTGGTTTCTGTCGCTGCGAAAAAAAAACAAGCTTTAGAAAGAATTGTCGAATCCCCTGTATATAACCGTGAAATCAAACGACAACATTATGTGTGGAGCGTGTAGAGTCGATGAAGTACGTGAGACAAGAAACAAAAAATTTTTAAATTTGATCGACAGTCGAGGGCAAAAAATCGAATGTACGTGACACATACCCTGCGCAGATGGGCCGCGAAGCGATGATGCGTGAGCCCCGTATCACAATAAACACGCGTGGACCTCCGCGGAGAGAAGTGGCCTGCAGGGGAAGCGAGAAAACGAAAACAGAGCCGAGTGGATGAAAAGAAAAAAAAATCGACAGGGGAGCTGCTACTGCAAGGTGCAGAGGGAAACGAAGGCTGTGTTTTGAATATTTTTCGTTTTCGCGGAGGAAAACGTTAACGCTGCAGAAAGATCGCACGAAATCCAGAAACAACGAGTACAAGTACCAAGAGACAGAGAGAAGGGCGCGCAATGTGGACACAGTCAAGGTCCAGTGACCAGCTGATTGATTGTCTGCGCCACTGTCTCTCTCTTGCCATCGAGGGGTGCTTAACGTTTAGGGGTATCATTGCGAGCCAAGTCATCGGGAAATTCATTTCGATCTCGGGCCACCAGTGTACACACACAGACAGAGATAGAACAGCGCTGATTCTCGGTTTTATTGCGTGGAAGGTGTCGGATCGAAATGAAATTACGTAAGATATTCTGCGATCGATCGTCGTGACAAAAAAGAAAAAAAAGAGAGAAAACAACAACAGAGAGAGGGAGAGCGTCGCATAAGGCGAGGGCGTGTTCTCGTTTTTCTTTCCGATTCTATGGACGCTTGACCCATTGTCTCTTGGGTTTAATTTTGCGCCCGTATCCTCCCAGCTCGCGATGACGACGAGGACACATTGTCGCAGAGTCGCGAATCGCGCGCACAATGCGACAGCAATCACGAGCCGCGCCGGTCGGCCCCCTACCAGCGGGACTCCTTTCTTTCTCTCTCTCTTATGTATATGCTATGTGCTTCCAGCCTTCCTCCTCTCTTTTCTTCTGCGCTCTCTTTCTTTCTTTCTTTCGATGTGTGCGCCAGTATTGCCGTCGCAGTGTTGCGTATGGTTGTTGTTTTTTTTTCTGTTGGCTTTTATTAGGGGGTTGTGTTGGGTAGTGGAGATTTCTAATCCGCGTATAATGTATTCGCGCGTCTGTGAATATCTTTGGAGTTGTGAATGTTGGTTCTTTAGTTATAATACATCTTTAATGTATTATTAAGTCAATAAAAATAGACAAGTTTACTAAAGGTTGACGAACTATCGATCAATTTCTAAAATAAAAACACCATGTCATGATTACTTTTTATGATATCGACAAAAATTAACTGCAAAGCTCTTAAAAATTAATAGTGTAAAAGTATTACTAGTAGTGCATAATTAAAATTACCCAAATAAAGAAGTAAGCGCTGTCACGAGGATCGATCTTTCAAAAGCTCTTGACTAAGTGTCGTCTAATCAGAAGCGAAATAGAAAATATCTCAATTCCAGCCAAAACTTACAATAGCACTGTGAGCTATCCGTTGGAAACAAAAGACCCCTTGATGATGACCTCATCCGAAATAAAGACTTAAAACCAAAATTCCCATCATCCCAAGCCATTAAACCGTCCACCCTTATACGCACACAGCCACACACTGACCTCCGGATTGGCCAGCTTCCCTCTCCGCAGCATGAGAACAATCATCACCGAAAAATCGCAGCAGCGCACGCGCCAGCGGGAAATCGTTCGCTTCCCGATTTTAAATCGGGTCACCGGATGCCACGACGAGGGAGAGAGAGCACTAGCTCGCCGAGAAATTAACGCGAATCTCCCTCCCTCGCATTGTGGCGCCCCCTTGGTTCGCTCTCCTATATGTATATATGCATCGCTGCTCTCGACGTCGCGAAATCTTCATTTCCGGCGCGCGAACCACCGACCCGGAAGAAATACTTCCGTCTTCTCTTCTCTCTCTCGCTTTTTTTTCTCTGTCGCCCTCCTGCGACGCTTGCTTCATTTCTTTTTCATTATGCTTAAGTGCGCTCGCCCTGGTGTACACCGGCTGTCGGGCGACTCATTTGCCTGCGATTTTCATCACGTGTGATTGCGTCGCATTGTCTATCCGAGGACTATTTCTTTCTTTTTTTTTCACCGGAGTGTCCCGAAGTTTCTTATACCTATACAGTCGACTGGATGAGATGGAAAAAAGGAAAGAAGTCGAATTTAGCTATAGTTCAACAATTGAAAATCATCAATTCAATTCGTATAATACTGAAACAAGAGACATTCTGACAAAGACTCAAGAACGTATCGACCCCGTATACCGCAACGTAGTTACAGATCTCCTTGACGAACTACATTTACACTCTCCCACGCACATGGAAACTTCGGCAAAGTTTCTCAAGGCAAGTATAAAGCTCGAGAATACAAGTACAGGGGCCAGTCGAGCGGGACGGCGTAGTTCCGTCGCCGCGCCAAGGCTCTAAGGAAAGTTGCGTCGCCTCTAACTCGATGTCGCGCTGCGGAAGGACGACACGGCCCGGCGGACACGGCGCCAGAAAGGGACGACCGGAAGCTTTTATTGTTTTACAAGTTTACCTCGCGACCGATAGATTCCACTTGGTTCTCCTCTTTTTCTTCTTCTACTCTCTTGCCGGACGCACAGGGTCTTTCGCGAATGGGAGGAAACGAGGTTATGTTGATTTTAAATCACTCGGTGGTGGGACTTGTTTCAGTGGATTCTTTTTAACGAAGTTTGGGGTTTCGTAGCTTTGCTGTGTATAGTGTGTAGTTATTTCTTTTTTATATAGGTACAGAAGTGTATAAGGATGGGTGTACGTTTGTGCTTTATGATTTGATTATTGAAATAATTATGCTAATGAGAAAGCAGAAACATTTCAGACATTGAAATAGCTGAGTCTCTCTGAATTATTCATCGGCGCTAGAAGACGCGAGTATAATATAGTTCGCGGGATAATTGCATTAAGTTGATCAAGTCTAACAGACGAGCGATTGAAAAGCATGTAAAAATACGCCTCTCTCAACATACGTATATAAGAGCATCGTACATTTTAGAATTTTAAAATTACAACAAAACCACTGATTATTCTATCCAATTATCGGTAAAATTGTTCAATTCGAGCGAAAGTCAGCTCTTAAAATCAAACTCTAATTGATAGCCATCTCCGCGATAAAATAATAATTTTAAATCCTCCATATCGATTCAACAAAACGCAATGGCAGAACAAAATCCAAAACCGCCTCATCCTTGCAAACGATACAGCAGCAACAGCAGGAGTGAACCCCATACATGCAGTCGATGTACAAACAGAGCGCGTGCCGCGTCTCTATATATGTAATTCGAGAGAGCTGACGCGCGCGTGTGCATACACACGGTATATACGAAGAGAAACTCCAACTCTCCTGAGGACGACTGCCGTATCCTGTTCCCGTGGGAGTATATAGCGGTGCGGCTTCGACTCGGTTTCGCTCTTTAAGTAGCTCTGCTGCGTGGATGATGATGATGATGATTGGGGGGTGTGGGAGGAGGGATTGACTTTGATAGTAGTGTTTTTTTTATTTCGAGGTGAATTTTGGAAGTACTTGTAGAGTGTTTGGTGAGCTATTGAGAATTTTTGGTGCGCAACGACGACGACGATGATGATGATGATGAGGGGAGTTTTTTTTTCGTTCGTTGCGGATTTTGTGAGGGAAACTATCGGCTTTTGTTCTGTATATTATAGGTACTGTTTAAATACGACGGAAAATTTACAACTTGCGTGGAAAAAATTTCATGCAGCTAATACATGAGAAAAAATTTCCATGGAAAATCAGGACTGAAACCATTGTTAATTCGCTGGAAAACTTTGAATTCAGTTATTTTACAGATAGGTATTGTCTTGAGTCTCAGGGAGTTGAAGCATGAGCGACCCAAGTCGACAGTTTTAGCATAGGTGGCAAACCGCTCGAGCGCGAAAACGAACAGCCAATCAGAGAACGAATAGAATAATTATCATGTCTTTTTTTAGGTTAGGAATACTTATGTGGGAAAAAGTCGATCAGATGCATCAATTATTCTACCAAGCAAAGTCGCGCATAATCGAAAGCTAGCGTGGCTCAGCCATTTTACGCCTCGTGTCCGAAAAATCGATGCTCATCTGCGTAAAAGGTTGGCCGGTTACGTGTCCTATCCTACACCCGCCACGTATATATAGATCGTGTAGAGACGTCGACGAGCGAAAAAAAGTGTCTCGCGTGATCAATTCCTATATGTATACGTATCTCAGCTTTTCTAAAAAGAAAAAAAACCGTTACGTATTCGAAAGCATTTGAGAAACACAAAAATTTCAATACAAACATACGAGTATAAAGATACAACGGAAAGATTTTTGCCACAACGAAGCCGCATCGAAGGGTTGAATCCTTGCATACACGCAGGCGCGTATACATTTACGGCAAATGGAAGAGAGAGAGAGAAAACGACGGGGGACGACTCGCCGTAATAAGCGTAATGGATATGGCACCCCCGCAGACTCGCGACTCCTCCTACACCGGCGGGTTGTCGGTCTACACATATACACCTTTGCCTCTAAGTAGAAAGGGGTTATGCCGGCGTTTGTTCTATCTGGATGTCTCTTGGATGTAAAAAATCCTTGATATGGGGTTATGGGTTTTACGCTCGCTTTATAGTTTATCATCGTGGATATGAGACTAAGAAAGGGGTAGACGCCATAACCTCGGAGAATCTTGCAAAATCCTAATCACTTAGTACTCACCGTAAGAAGTTCACTTTCGGTCGACGCTTTCTCCCAAAATAATCCTTGTCCTGGTCTTCCAGTCGTTCACTACTCTATGACCTCCATCTCTATGAAATGCCAACCACAAACTGAGAAACAACAATAAATGTACACATCCTTCGCTTCTTCGATCCCGACAAAGACTGATGCGAAAAAAATAACCGTCATCCGCAAAAAACCAACCGGAACCGTGTATAAGGCACAAGAAAGAAGAAAAGCATCAACGGCGCCACCTAACGCCGATCGGCACTTCCGTTTCAGCGCGCGGGAATTTCAAACACTGTCACCACATACGATAATGCGTGCGGACAGAAGAAAAATTCAAAGTGCCGTCGGCACCTATTTATATATTACGAGATCGCCGGCGTCGGTGCGCCTAACAGCATTTTCGTATACTTCGCGCGACCGCTTGTGTAAACAGCGCGAGTTGCACATCCGCGTGATTTATCGTCACGACGGAAGAGTTTGCGCTTGAAAAGCACGAATAAAGAAAATTGCTTTACTTCAGTGTCCTTATACGACATTTGGAAAATAATAAAAAGTTAATATAAAATATACTGTTTAACAGTGAAATTGAGCTACATTAACGTTGGGATTAATTGACAAATACGAAAGAGGTGACAACATTCCAAAGCTACTGAAAAGCTCCAAAAGAAAGTTGCGAGCGACAGTGCATCGTTCTCTCTCTCAGCTCAGCAGCAGTGACAACGCTTCGAGAAAAAAGAACGAGCGGGCGCGAGCAACCGAGTAAAAGACACAAAGAGAAAAGAGAAGCGCGAGAGCAGCCGTGTATTAAGTGCAGCCATAGATTACCAGCTAACAGGCGCGTCACGACGAAAGAGCCGGCGCTAAAACGCTACTCCTCGAAAAAAAATGGCTCGTCCCTCATCCGCGTGGCTGGTGTCTCTCTCTCTCTCTCTCTCACTCTACTGTTTCTCTTTTTTAAATATGCCACCTCCGCTGCAGTGCATCAAAGCTACTGCAGCTTTTCCCTTTTTACCGCACGACAATGCACTTTGGATTTTTATGAAAAATTAAAAATTCCACTTATACAGCAATATTAAGGCTTGTTTTTAATGCAGCTGTGACTGTATAATACATAAACGAGCGTCAAAGGGCATCAAGACAATCCCCACGAGCGCGGAATTCAAAAATAAATACACATCCGGAGCGGCTACAAACAACGACGTCGTCGAGTTATTCCATTTTCGCTCTCTCTCTTAGAAAATTGAGCGCGAAGAAAGCTCCCGGAACCGCGCACTCAAAGGGGGGAGCGATTTATGGGGGCGCCCGAGCGCATAACAATTCTACCAAAGAGCGCGCGGTGACACGTGTTTACGCGCTAAAGTAACGTCTTTTTTCCGACGCTTTTTTCGTCGCGGTCCTCCGCGCTCTCTCGTTGTTTCCGCTTTGCCGACATGCTTTTTTTCTTCGCGGGAAACGAGAGGCAATAGGTGCGAGCGTCCTTTTTTATTTTAGTTTTTTAATGTACGAGTTGTGGGAGATAGAGTATGCTTGTGTACAGAGGAATGCGCTTTATTTAGTCAACTGAGGTTTGTGCTCTCAATATTTAATCGGATGAAATAATTGATACAAGAATCGTATACTGATGCATAAATCAACGCGATATTCATTCAAATATTTATGAGCGGTATACAATTAAATGCAATTCATTTATTATTACATTTGATTTGTGTATTTAGCGTTTTGGAATCGGTTTGCTTGCAATGTGTAGTTTTTATAAATTTGTACGAGACGGTCATTGGTCATTCGAGAAAGACCGCTTGTGTTTACTGTAACGGAGAGTCTTGGCGTTTCGTTTATTTCTTAGAAAATAAATCGCTCGGCGTACAAATATATTAATTAGTCGTTAATGCACAATGCAATTTCAATAATCTTTTGTTATTCCATAAATCGATTAGTTATGTATAACTATTAATTAATATGTATAATATATACTCGGTTTCGCTGTATTACATACGTTTCTTGTTATAGTATTAGAATGTTATGAGTATCGCGTACATAATATTATCTACGACTCATACAAAAATACAGTATTATTCTGTGATGATCTCTGAATTTGTTTTTCAACTACTCGATTGACTCTTCAACGTCGGCGGACGAAATTTCATTTCTACCTTTGGCAACGTTGAGAGAACAATAAATCGACGCTACGCTATTACGTTGATTATCGTGTACAAGTTATGAGCTTCAATACTACATGATAAAATTTGGTGTTAACGATTTTATACGATTAACAATATAAATAATTTGTCTTTGTTAGAAATCTAGAGACTAGCTGGTGTCTTCTTTTCTACGAGAACGTTGTTAAACGACAACAGTATGAGAAAAAAATGCAAAATCACCATCGTTACAATGCTATCAACATCATCACTCGAATCTTCGATCAACAGTTATACTCTCGGAAACTGTATATTATTATTATATACTGGAAAAAAATCAACGAGTTCCTATGAATTCAAAGCAACAGAAACTCGCCTGTTATTATCACTCGACATAAGAAAGATCACTTACATTCACAGCATAAAGAATTAAATCGTTAATTACAAAACTAGCTACGACGTATTAAACAACAAATATATGTAAGTTACTCTTTATCTAATACTCATAATATTCGTTCCATCTTTAAATAAAGAACGATCTTGCTTGGTGTGTGAGAAATAATTGTCGACGTGAGTCCGATGAGATTAGCACCATTCGTTAGATCGATACACACTTAACAACTACGCGCGATTACAAAAATATCCGAGCTCCGCGTATCGAATATATAATGCCATTGCTATATTCTACTTTTTCTTTAGTGTGAAAGGCCAATTTCGTATGACGACTAATTGAACGTCGAAGATTATACAATGTAGTCTTCTACAATAATGTACGCGAAGTGAGAGATGGTGCAGTGCTAAAAAAGATGAACTAAGTACGATTCTGACTATTCGTTGGTAACGTCGCTACCGTCGTACTTTACACCGGGAAGACGTTACATCTTTCGTTAAAAAAAGTCTGTCCTTATAACGTTTTTATATAATCAAACGTGAAATGATTAATACTAAGTACCAACGCTTCGTTTTTATTTTTATGATGTGTTGGACGGTGTGTCCCGTAGCAGACGAACCAATGGGTTCAATTTGCCCTGCTCTGAGTCTCTGTACTCTTCGAGAAGCTGAAAACAGAAAATAGAAAAAAAAATGTTCCCGTAATTTTCAGAAAATTCGTTACTAGAATTATTGAGATGCGAATGATTTAATGCTCTCAATATTCATTTGTATCAAACCCAGCCATTCCCTCTTACCTGGTAAGACATCTCGCAGGAGAGTATGGCCTTGGCCTCAGGGTTCTCGTGCGTCCCCGCCAGTAAAGTCGGTAGCGTGAACCCAGCGAGTCTCGGATCACCGTAGAACGGAAAGGGCAGCGTACAAAGCTGCTGCAAAACACTCGGACCAGCTCCAGCCGATTGCAGCACCAGCTGTAAACAGAAAATTCAAATTTCCCGCGTTTTTAGTTAATTTCGTATTTACATAGTAAAAATTTTCAAATCGCTCGTGGGAAGAGTTGTACACGCATACACAGCTGAGACGGAAGTAGCATCGTTTCGTGAGAATCTCAAGACTTCAACGAGTACACCTGCACCGGACAAGTCATGCACACGTGTATACACCTGCGCCGTGTCGCGCTTCGCATAATAACGCGATAAATTACCCTCTCGATGTGATGTGCACGTGGAGACGTATTTTATTTTTGATAAAGCCAATTTTCCTCTCGACTTTAACCGTCGGTGGTGATGCGAATCTCGCGCGCTCTCTCTCAAATTAAAACCGAAAGTTTTCAATAACCATTACCGAGTGTAAAAAACTTGAAAGCCTGTGTGCACTTAAAAATCGTGAAAAATTCATCGGCGGAAATGAAAAACCGCGTTCGCAAAATTTTTGCTATTCCTGTGTATAGGTATACACGCTTCGAAACGTCAATTACAGCCGGGACTTTTACATACACGCGTTCCGATATATCTCTCGCGGCGCGCATCACTGATTTATATATACGACGAAGTAGCGAGACAGAGAGAAGAATCGGATAAATTTCCCCGAAACAAAATTACGTTCAATTTGACTACACGATTTTCTTCTTTTTGCTCGTTACCTCATTAGGTCTCGATTAATCAATTCGATTTATTTTCTCCCTTTTATATACTTTGTTCGTCGATTTCAATTGCCTCTACGTCAGTCAGTATGAATTTTCGAGTCGCTCAAAGTGCACTCCGCGCATTTACACATTAATCCGAAAACGTTACAATATATACACTGCAACAGCAGCAGCAGCAGCGGCAGCGGAGAACGGCCCTATTACGCATTCACGTCCATAAACTGCAGCGGCAACGGCTCCGAAAAAAGAACGAGACAGCTCCTAAAACCGGATAATTCGGGCTGCTTCAAAACCCGACTGTACACTATATACTCGAATGATGGATGCAGCGGCGACGGTGCACTCAGTGGGCCCATATCGCGCGGGGTAAATATATCCCCGTCGAGTGCATCGCGCGCCTATCGATGCGAGCACGCTGCTGAGTGTGTTGTGTCTAACGGACGATTCTATATAGAAGCTCGCTGTAGAGGTGTATATATACTGTGTACTACGTAGGGCTTTTGTTGGATGACACGACTGAGTGCGAGGCTGGAACAGTTTTGGTTTTTTTTTAACGATCTGTTCGGTGCGTAAATCGAATGAAATATTTTGTCGTGAAGTGAATGGCAATCGATTCACATACAGCAGTATAAACACTTATGCTCATATAATATTTGAAGTGTTCCATATAAACGTCATCAACTCGTTCGAAACTGGCCTCACTCAGAAAACCGATCGGAAAATTACACTGCTCGTCAAGGCCGCGAGTAGCGGCGCGGTGGCACTGCTCTGTCCGTTCTCTCGCCTCCACTTTGCATAAAAATCCACAGAGAGCGCGGGCGACAAACGGCCCGACCCGATAAGCCTCCGACGCATTAGTCCCGGCGTTTTTGCGCTCGCGAGGCAGATGAGTTATGAGAAGCCCGAGATAAGCAGCGAGTCGGCGACGACATTTTTTTTCTTCTTCTTCTTCTTCTTCTTCTGTGTTGTCGAAGTCGAGATTGATTTCGAGCTATACGTGTATTATACGGTTAAAAATATTGATTGCGTGACTGTGGTGTATAAAAATGCGAGAGAAGAGACCACACGGCTGCAGTGGCGTATACTTCCTGCTACTTCTAGGAGTCGTGAATTTTCGAGGCTTAATCCGCTCACGACAGCACGTCACCTCATCAATAATTCTTCCTCGGCTAGGAGAGAGAAAGAGAGATGGACTGAAATGTATGTTAATCCGCGCAAAATAAAGAGATTTATTTGGATGGATCGAGTTACGACGCTGCTGCTGCTGTTCTTCCTTTTTATTCTTTCACGGTTCGTGATTCGATAAAGGAAAAGGACTGATTCGTATATATTCGAAAAATCTATTCGGAATTAGCATCTCTCTCAAATATAACGGATCTCGCTTGCTCATAACAACGGAAATAAAAAAAGACATTTGAAAGGTCAGCACTAAAACCGCCAACAAACACACTGACGACTTACGAGCCAATTAGAAGGCAGGCTTATCGCCGAGAAACCAGGTTTCGTCTGCGCGCGCGTTTCCGAAATTTCGAAACTCACCGATAAGCTGCTGCTCGATACACCCTATAAGGTCCGAGGCTACGAAAAAAAAAAGAAAATAAAACCTCAAACACGCAAGCAAGTCCCGAAAGACGGACGGACGGACGGACAGAAATCCGTCGGGCGCCGGGGCCTCCGGAATTCGAAAGCCGCCGCTGCGCGCGAGATTAGAAACTGCAGAAAAAGAAGGAGAGTGAGAGAGAGAGAGAGAGAAATCCGAGGCGGCTCGTGACTCACTGTAAACGCGCTCTTCTTCGTTTTTCTCGACCAAGACGACGACGACGACGACGACCCGTTTTGTACGACGACATCGAGAGCCTGCTCTTTATCAATGAAGGCACGAGAGTCGCGCGAGTCGTTCTCTCTTTTTGCGGACGACGGCGACTCGTGTTCTTTTTTCGACGACGCTTTCCTAGAATCTCGCTCTTTCGCGAGCCAGGCTTCTTTGGGTGTATCTCTCTTGCGAGATTGACTTGTTCGATCGATTCGTATACTCTTTGAATTAAATTACGCAGTCCGTACTGAAGTATTCTAAAATTCATAAGTATATTTCGTACTTTAATTTAGAAAAATAGAATATAAATGTACAATAGATACCTGGTTATCGGGATTGTTAACCGCAAAGTAGCCGAGGACCACGAAGAGCTCGCCTAAGAGTTGTGTACCGTTGACTCCTTGAACAGCGTTTCCAGAAGCATTTACACCCTCAGTCTGGAGCTTTCCCAAATCCGGCAGGTCGCGCGAGAGCCTCGCGATAAGGTGACAGGCTATCATCCGCCACTGCAGACTCGTACCTTCAGCTCCCAACATATTCTGAAAAAAAAAAAAAATTTTATAAATTTAATTTAGCATTTGATTGTAAGTACTGCAGACGTTACTCAAGGTGTCGATTGAGTCGGACGTATGGGAGAAAGCTTCCGCGTCGTCACGTCAATTCGCGCTCGTACGTGCGACGTGAAAAGGGTTGAAAGACACAGACGGAGAGGCACTCTAATTACTTAATTGACACAACGGAAAGGAAAAAGGTATAGACGTTATATACGTGACGATTTTCTACGATTAAAAATTCAATACGAAAATCGCGCTAATAAATAATAAGCGCACAGCTGTCGCATGTGGAAATAATTTTCAGATTACGCTCTCGTAAAGCCCGCTCCCCCCTGACCTCAAGCATCCAAAACATGGCAATCGTAAAAAGGGGGCTTATGATTCTCCATCTCTCAGGTGCATCGTTCCGCTCCCCCTATATATATCTGCTACAGTATATTCTATACTCGTTTCGCGTATATATTATATACAGAGAGGCTCGAGTGATTGAGACGTCACGGCGGGGGGCGGTGGCTCCCCCCAGCGACCGCGAATTGAATATATGTGTACCAGACGACCGCCACGACGATGATGATCTCTTTCTCTCCGGTGACCCGAGCCTGTGTCCCCGGGGACGCGCTCGTGGCTGGATATGACGCCTATTAAGCATTCCCTTTGGAAGACGAGCCGTATGATGCTGTAATCGCTTTATGCGATCGTACCTGCAGCTTCTGCAGATCGAGTTCTGCTATGCTCCTCAGAAGCTTCAGACCCTTCCAAGCGAGGTTCTTGGCTGGTGCTGATGGTCCAGCCTGCTGATGGCTGGGCGTGGGTGACGACGATGACCCTCCTCTTTGACCTGTAGCGCCACCTGTGTTGCCGGACGATGAGGAGAACGACATGGAGGACGATGCTGAGGTTAGGGCAATCGCGGCGTAGAGGGCGCCCACAACGCCCGCAGCCTCGCTCGAACCTAAAAGGCTGAGCATGTGCGCCTGGGCCGTTGAAGGTTCGCTGTTGCAGGTGGCGCTAGTGCTGGTTTCCGAGGTGTCCACGGAGGAGGAGGGACAGGTATTGTTGTCGTTGTTGGAACGTTTCAGGTGGACGCAGATACGGAATAGCAGGTCGTAGCAACCGACCAGTAGAGGGCAGTCGCGTTCCTGGTCCAGCAGGTAGTCCGACTCGATCATTGCTCGGCTGTGTCTGCTCACTCGGTCGATCAGGCCGCTCGTCATCAGGTAACTGTGAACACAAAGAGGATTTCACGTGACGCACATAACAGACACGTAATTCCTAACCTATACACACTGTCTCCAATGGAAAGCAAACATAACCTCGCACACGCGCAATTACGCTCGCGCAAGCTGAAAAAGCATCGAGAGAATAAAAAAGCAACAATGAAGCCATCATCCTGCCCTATCCCAAAAGCGCATTAAACGGAAGACAATTGATTATTCAAGATTCCCGAGGATTTTGACTCGACTTGACGAGCCGTCGCGCCTCATCTCTCTGCGTAACATAGGGGGAGCTGACGACTGGCAAGTGTGCATATGGCCGCACGCGCGTAAAAAAAGAGTCCGGCATGTGTGCAGTGTATGTGTGACGGCGTAACACGAGAGGATTATAACATCAGTGGGTAATTCTCGCTTCACGGGGTCGTACTTGTTTTTCGAGGGGCTGATGCTGCAGTAGTTTCGAAAGATAAATAAGGAGCTACATATACGAGTGGAGGGAGAAAAACTGGTTCTGTATATAGGTGCGCGTAGAGCGATGCATTTCGAATTTCAAAATCAATAGAGAGTCTCGCGATCCAAAACAATCAGAGCACCTCAAAACAGCAAGAGAGAGATAGAGAGAGCAGAGAAGAAAGAAAGTGCGCTAAAAGGCTCTCTCCCTCAGTGTATAGTGCACGAAAGGGTCCTGTCACGACGTATTATCGCTCTTATACTCCCTCGCGTCGTCCCCTTGCGTGTATGTATATGTGTATGTGTACGCGCTCGCCTTTTACCGGAATTAAATTTCGGGCGTCACGTGCGTGATTATACACGAGAAACGTGGACGAGAATGGACTCTGCGGATGATTTCGTGTTTTGGCTTTTTGTCGGGGGGTAGGTATCATATAGGAGGAAAGCTTATTATACACGAGTGTTTTTCTACAAACATACAGTTTTGAATTTCGCGCGCAGAGGTTGGTATATTATTATACTTATATAACGAGGAAAAAAAAATTGCAAAGGGGACGAGTATATATACACAGTCTCTCCTCGGCATAACAAAAGATCATCGCGCCGTATATACAGAGGCACTTGTTTTCCGATTCGTTTTAATTGAAAAGAGTCTACACGCTATGGGGCTATATAATACTGTCCCCCGAATGATCATCGAGGGCTGTGCAGTGTCGCTGTCGCGTCGAATCATAACCGAGACGACGTGGCTAATAATTTCTCCTCTACCCTTGTACTCTATCGCGAATTTCTTTCCTCTTTAGTTATTAGTTTCGTATGTGTATATATACATTGTGTCTAGCGACGAATAAATCATGACGAAAAGAGAAAAGGAGATATTCTCTGGACTTTTTAGTGGTAATGAGATTATTGGAAAGCGCGCGAGCGATAATCAGCTCGCGCGCCACATATTATAATACGTTTTTGTGCGGTGCTGATTAATCAGCTCGGATGACTCGGTAGAATATAATATTCGATCGAGTTTGTGTGTGTGTATAAGAGGCAATTAAATTTAGCTTTTTATGCTCGTCAATTACTTGATTAACGTTTCAGCGAATCGAGACGTTTTCGTGTGTGAATTTTAGAGAAAATTTCACCGAGTTTTCTTCCTGCATACATACATTTATAAGTGATGATTGAGAATAGATTAGATATAGATGGGTCGTATTCTCGCTCCTCACGAATTAGCGCAATGTCTCGTGTCGGGATTGAAAGCGACGACGCGTAATTCGCTGATTAGATGCGCTACGGCGTGTATGTGCTGTTACTAAAGCTACCCTCATGTCTTTTCTTCAACGGATTATTCGCGTATAAATAATGTCGAGAAATATTTGCGTGTGTTTAATAAATAATCACATACGGAATGAGACAACTGATGAAAATTCTGCATTTTCGCATAATTGGATTAATAATGCTCGTATTATTATACTATAGATTACTCGTGCTTATATTTCGTTATAAAATATGCATGACATCGATTCTAAAAAAGAAAATATTAAGCGCGAGTTTCGATCTCTTATATCGCTTGTATTATCTGATTCTCTTAAATGACATTTTCATTGATATTCTACGAGTGGACTTATGGAACTTATATTTAACCAGCCTCTGTAATGTATGTTTTTTTATATTTGCTTTGTTCATAACTACTTTATAACAGTAACCAAATTTATTCAAAACACGCGAACAATTTTCTTTCTCAAAATTAATAAGCAAATAGAAACATCATTACAAACATTTAAATATTATTCACAAAATGCACAACGAAATCTATGGCTTCAAAAATTTCGCTAAGCAAAAAAAGCGCACACCCCAATCGCCTTAAAACAGCTCTCCCCATAAAGAAGAAAAAAAGGTGAGAGGGGGTATACGTATATATACCCTCTCCTCCGTATATAAGATTGCACGATCCGTCATTGAATGTTTTCGGGGCGGCTGCATTGAATTTATTTATTGCGCAGAACTGAGCTGGTGTGCAGGCAGGGGATCCACACGGCTGGACTGACTGCCAGTCAGTCGGACAGGTTCTTCGTCCCCTGCGCCATTAGCTAACCATATGATTATTTCATAGCGCCCCCGTATAATGCGGACTCCCTTAGGGACAAAAGAGATGATGGTGTGTATGTGTGGGTTATATATTGCAAGAGTGAGAGAGTCTCATAGAGATATGAAGAAGGAAGAGATTCGGTCATCATTCGGTAATGACGAGTCGGTTAACCCTTTCGTTGTGACGTTGTAGGAAGTGTGAGGCTTTTATGAAGATTAGGAATCGCTGGATTGACGTGTCTCTCGATCGATCGATAGATCGTATTGTTTATTCATAGGTATAAGCGTCTCTCTCTTGACTAATGAAAATATATGTGAAGTTTTTTTAATTTCCATTTAAAATTAACGATTTATTAATGCTAGTATGAAATGGTGATGGTGCAATCAATTTGTTCTTACGATTGTGAATCATCCATGCTATAATTTTCAAAGTTACGTAAAATGAACAACCGAACGTTCGTCTTGTAAAATGTGCAAAAATACTTATGCAACTGCAAAAATTGAAATTAAAAATCCGAAAGTCAACATCACCACATCATCATCATCTCGTGTCAGCGCATATCGATTCTATACAGCTTGAGAAGCTCACACTCCAACTACCCACACAGC
The DNA here is from genome assembly GCA_900474305.1 of Cecidostiba fungosa. Taxonomy (NCBI): domain Eukaryota; kingdom Metazoa; phylum Arthropoda; class Insecta; order Hymenoptera; family Pteromalidae; genus Cecidostiba; species Cecidostiba fungosa. The sequence goes on along the minus strand of UCOJ01000433.1, from coordinate 18,398 downwards.
ATCATCTCACTCTCTCTCTTTCGCCCGACACACTTGTTACAATATTTACCAAAGTCGTCGGGGATCTCGCCCCTAACTCAACTGCCATTGACAATCGTCCTTCTTCTATCTCTTCTAAAAATTATACGCGCGCCTCGTCTCCCTTTCTCATACAATTATATATAACTATTGGAATTTCGCTTCCTCGTCAGCTTCATCATCACAATATACACGAAATTTTCCTACGAAATTTCCCGACGGAAGAGCTGCATAGAGAAACAGGGTCAGATGGAGAACGAAGCGCAAATCTCAACTCTCGAATTGGTAATGTATTATAATACCCAACCCTCACTTGAGCATTCTGCAGCAGAGCAGCAGCAGTAGCAGCAGGATATTGCTACTCCGGCGGCTCGTTGACGCGTAATGCATTCGCGCCGAGGATTTCGCTCTCTATATAGGGTGTGTGTGTGTGTGTATGGGAGTAGGCGACGTGCTCACGCCTAATGGCACTATACTGCAGTGGATTTTTATTACCGGGCGTTAAAGCTCCAAGCTTATACGTATATATATTTATTTATTGGTTTACACATTCGTTGGAAGTTTATAATCCTCTCGATGCGACTATTGTGTGTGAATAATATAGTGTTTGGAAGCCCGGGAAATTCAAAATTTGTCGAAACGTCGCGCGCAAGAAAAGGCATCAGGAGATAATAGACCTCGTCCCTTCGCACTTGTTTTGTTGTTTACGGGAGAGAGAGAGAGAGAGAGGCAGGAGCACTTGGAAGAACGGGACAATGGAGAGCCGAGGTTGTAGAGCCTATATAGACACACTATAAGGTATAGAAGAGGAGGAGAGAAGTGGGCGGCCTGAATAAGCCGTCGGCAGCCAGTCGCCTGATCAAACAGGCGTATGTGTGCTGCAGAGCTCGCTTCTCTATACTCTCTTGCTCGGGGGACGAGGAGACGCACATTAGCGAGTATTGATACACAGACGAGTGAGCGAGAGAGAGAGAGAGAGAGAGAGAGAGAGAGAGAGAGAGAGAGAGATGCAGTGTCGCTGACGTCTCTCTTTTCGTGATGCTGACTATTATGTGCTGCGAGAGCTACTGTGATTTTCACCGACGATACTTATGCGGCTGCACGCGCCGAGGAGAGAGATTTTTCGGCTGATTTGTGTGCTTAGGCTTTGGTATGATGTGTTCGAGAGGCGATTTTCAGAGGTCTAGTCTCTGTGTGTCTTGTAATTGTACTGGATCGAGTTGAGAGATGGGTATATTGAGGTCTGCTCGTGATGTATTACACGTTTGTGGAAAGTTTTAGAAATGAAGCAGGATTTTTGGTCTCGAAGAAGAGAGATTTAGGAATGAGTGACTTGTGAATTGTCCAATATTAAAAGAAACAATAAAGTGAATCTTGGTTTAAAGCTCACATTTTTTAATTCTGAATACTCTACGTTGTTCGCTTGGACTTATTAGTTTGGAGTACTCTACCAGAGTTAAAATTAAATCAAATACAAATTGAAGCGCACAAGTGATTTTTCGAAAAATTACCATTTTTTCTTTTGAAAGTTAATACGAAATTTAGATTAAAATATTATAGCTAAAAACATCTCTATTTAAATCGTTTACTAATAAAAATTCGCCAACTACCTATAGCACAAATTTATAACGCATGTATACAATAAGTTAAAAAAAAAACTCGCAGATGCCAGAGTCGTTAAATACAAAATAATTCTTTTTTTACAGTCACGAAAAAAAAACCTCCAATACAGCGGGTTCATCATAACCGTTTCTCCTCTAATAAACACCGCACATACACACCCGCCTTACATTCACCTCTCTGGACGATCGACAAGCCGCCTGCAGCATGACCCACAAAAAGAGTCTATCCTCTGACAGACAGACAAGAGCATAGTATACTAGACTCCCATCGAAATCGCATAGAGACAGCTTCGAGCTATAGCGATCGAATTACCGAGGCGCACGCGACTATATAGACTATATACTACAGGCCAACAACGATCATCTGGCAGTTAGGAGAGAACGGCAGATGCTCCTGAAACATCAGCTGCATACTTCCTCGTTGTCTATATATCCACAGCCGCCGACGACGCCGGCGTGATTCATGACGCGGCGCACCCCCGCGAATTCTTTGTTTAAACGCCGTGTATAACACAAATTCTCGAGATGTCTATAAGGTATACTTATATATTATATACTAGACGCTTTGACGAGTTCATATATCTATATTACATATTATATATCTAACGATCGAGTGACAGTATCGACGTAGTGAAAAACCCGAGGAAAAAAAAACGAAGAGTTGGACGAACGGAAAAATGAAAGAGCCGCCAGGCGAAGAGGTTAAAAGAGTCGAGGGTGAACTGACAGAGGGAGTGAGAGAGAGAGAGAGAGTCCATTAGCAGATTACGTACCTACCCGCGCCGCCCTCGCTCGATGTTTTCCTCGCTCGCGTCGCCTCTCTCTCTCTCTCCTTCTGCCAGTTCTGCCGTGTGGAGATATATAGATATATAGAGAAAGCGAGGGGGTCGACCTTCGAATGGTTGCTACTGCTGTTAGCGTTAGCATTCTTTGAGTTATTTATTGCGTATAGGAATCGTTTGAAAAATTTGCCTCACGATGACGATTTCGAATTTATAATACGATGACAAAGATTTTTCTTTGACAATTTTTCACAAGAATTCGTACGAAATTTCGTATAGAAGGATGTAATAAAAGTAAATTTGTATTCTAACGTTAAGTAATTCCATCACGTACAAAGCCGTGTCACAAAAACCAAAAGTTTTTCGCTGTTCGCAAATTTCTCCAAAAAGCCTATACGCACTCCATTTCACAATCAGCATATCAACCAACAGCATCGACGACACATCCTACTCTCGCGTGTATATGTGCAGCTGCACTCTCCTCTGCAATATCAGCAGCCGGCGTATAATTCGCGCGAAACCGAATTACGCGCGCTACTCGCGCAGATCAAACGCCGGCGCGCCTGTATTAAACATAATGGAATTCCTGCCAGCTCTCCTGCTCTCCATATATAACGTTATAATATAATATATCACAGCCGTGTGTCCCGTCGTCTAACCTCGTTTCCTCTCTGTCGTCTCGTGATTCGGTCACCGGAGAAAGAGAGTAGGTGTAGATATCGAGAGTAAGTAAGTCGATGCGCAGGGTATAGCAGATCGTTTGCGAAGGGCTTTTTCGGCACGACGATCTAATCATATAATATTAGGCGTGAAACCCCTTCGGTGAGAGACTCTCTACCTTTAAAACAGAAAAAAAATGGTGAGTTAAAATTATGAAAAATAAAGATAAAAATAAACGTGCTATTATTTAGCTGTCGGATTTTTCAGAGGCGCGACACTGCAGTATATATAGTCAAAGATTTTTCCGCAACTGCGCGCGTTTTTTTCGCGAACACGCTGAAAGGAAGAGAGGACGATTGTTCAAACAGATACTCTTTTATTTTCCGTTGCTTAGCGGATTCCCAGCTGAATGTTTGATTATTGTTTACACTACTCCCTCGCGAGCGCTAATTTCGCCTTTGTCGGCGCGTACTCTTGCGGAGGCGTTTTAATGAGCTGCGAGATAAACATTTCTCTTTTTATAGACACGTTTTATATTTTTATTTTTTTTCAATGTGTACGACGTATAAAAATGACGAGGAGAGTATAAGCCAAGACGCTCCGGGCCAATTACACGGCCTAATCCCGATCTTGATTAGAAACGCTTCGCGCATTGTTTCGTCGGGATTAATGGAGACGAGTCTGTTTGCCGAGCGATTGTCGGTAGATTCTTTTTCGTCGAGCGATAAGACGCCTATTTACAACCATGAGACTTTGGAACAAGACTCTCTTGACAAGACGAAATATTTTGTTTGAATTATTATAATAAATATTCTCAAAGCTCTTCTTGTGAAATGTAGAAAAAAAAAAAAGAAATCGTACATATAGGCGTAAACATCTGTAGATTAGAGCAACGACTGTACGGATATAGGCTCACACCATGAAGTAATAATAAAAAGCATGACTCCGGGCTTTTCGATCGCGAGCAGGAAATTAATCACGCGACCGCGCGCTTTTCTCCAAATCGACGACGTCACGCGAAAAAACGAGCGAGCAGCGAACGGATCTCTCGCCGACGCGGACTTTACTCCGCGGAATGAATTGTAAATAAAGTGTAGGGGAGAGGCTCTGGTTGAGTCGCTGATTTTTTCGGATATCACGGGGGAGAGACAATTATCGGTCGGTGAGAGAAATGAAGGGTATTATTAGCTATTTTTGGTGTCTGCGCTTTTAAAAATTTTAGATGGAATTTGTATTTTTATATTTTTGTGCTGATTAAAGATTTACATTTAATTTTATGTCGATTCTAATTACTAAGCAGACGCGAATGAAATTGGTTTTTTTATCTGAAGGTTTAATCACAACATGTTCAGTATTTGAAAAAATTGTTACTGCGCGTTATAATTTAATATGAAAATATGTGAGAGGCTTCTCTATATTCGTTTAAGATTTATTATTGCCCTACAACGGAAAGTGTTAAGATAGAATCTTCATTACAAAAGAAAAAAGTAGAAAGTCAATGCGCAGTCACCTGCTCTAATAATAGTAGTCCAAATAATCACTTCCAAACCCTCGCCCACAAAAAAGCCATATCCGACATTTTTTCGCATCAACCTCCACGGTAACAATTTCTTTCCCGTCTCGAAAAACCCCAACAAAAGAACAAGAAGTAGAAGAAGAAAAACACACAGAGCCGCCAAGATCAACAGAACCCTTTAGCAGCAGCAGCAGCAGAGGCGCGTCACAATATTTTCCCGTCGCTCAGCCTGAAACCGGAGCTCGCTCGCTCGCGGAAAAAATTTCGTACCGAAAATAAAGGCGCCGGAAAAAGTGAAATCGGAGCCCCACCTACGCCGCAGCCGCCGCGCAAAGGGTTGGGGCGTTTTGGGAGGTCTGCCGCCGTGAGGAAGTCGAAGTTGACCCAGGTGCTCCCGGATATCAGATCGCCAAGGCAAACAGAACGAGAGACGCGTGTCGCCTTCTCTCTCGGGTGGTCTGAAGAGACAGACTTTTCTCTTTTGATGGACGGGAGCTGAATTTTTTTTTTCCTTCGATGCCGTTGCTTTGCTGTCAATGTGTTTTTCTAAGTAAAAGTACAATCTTCTTTTTTGCTTTTCAATTCGGAGGCTTGTGTTGTGTTAGATTAAATGATGGAATGCAACTGAAAAATTCGTATTTGGAGGTAGACGGATATAAAGTGTAATCCTGTTTGGAGCCGCAGACGCTATAATAGACTAGAAGGATATGCGTGTGGCTCCGGTTATAATCGTGCGGGAGCCACGCTTATCGGCGTAGATGAGCTCGTCGGGCGCCAGGTTACGACTCGGCCGTGTCTAGGAATGCCGACGGCTGTATACTTGATTTTCGGAGCGAAATGAGTTATTGATCTCGATGCTTGGCTACTACACTATTGTGTACTGAAAGTATTTTTGTTTGATTAGAGGAGCATAAATTAACCTTTTACTTAGATACTTACTCGCCTATATGTACCTAACAACATTGTAAAATAGAAAATGTAAAGTTATGATTACTATATCGACTTACCCAACGACGTCCTGAAGACGAGACTGAAGAGCGGGCTTCTCGAAGGGCGTCTCTGGTACAAGACTGCACAGCAGTTGAACTGCGGCGACGACGACGCTGCCGTTGCCGCCGTTCGACGTCATCTCCTGGGCTTGGCTGTTATCGTCTAGACTCGTCACCGCCTGCAAAAGTCAAAGAAAAATCATAACTGAGCCGTGAATCTCAACTATATTCCAGTACTACAAAATAAATCTCTTCTTCATCCAGTCGAACGCGTTGTACCTACACATACATACAGAAATACCTCGATTTTGCGGCTCCTCCCCTCGACAATGCATTAGCGCCGAGAGAGAGAGAGAGAGAGAGAGAGAGAGAGAGAGAGAGAGAGAGAGGGCTTTTAGCGTCGGGGAGGCGCGCGCGCGATTTGTCATCCGACGAGTAGCGCCTACATTTGCGACTGATGATGTGCCTTGTCGCGCGCCGGTTTTTGGAACGAGTTTTCCCGATTTTTTCGCGAGGCTTTCATGCACGAGTGTCTTTGTCCACAAGAGGCTTCTTTTCTTCGTTTCATTTTGTTGCACGTATATACGTGACATTGGGAATGTAGTTTGAGTTTTATGCCGAAGAGATAAAGGTCGTATCGATTTTATTATTATTGCATGTAAAGTAACAGCAATAAGAGAAGGAGAGTGAATAAGAAAATGCGAGGAGCGAGGCACGTAGTAAACAGACTCGTATATAGAAAAAGGGGCGAGCGAAACCGATCCTAAGACGCTTTAATCCGGGCGTAAGCGCAGTTTTCGCGAGCGCGCGCGTGACAGGCGGCCCGATCCATCGTCTTATGTCAGCGCGAGCAACGCGATCCGAGAAAAGGAAAATTTCACTGAGAAAAATCATCTAGTTTTAATATTTTTCTAGCTTCACGATAATCCGTTCAACTGAAAATGTTTTTATTTCAGAAAGAGATATTCCTTCTACTCGCAGAGGAATTCCAATAATTCAAAGCCATCAGGAGCGGCATTGCGTGACGGTAGCGACGTGTCAGCTCGCTGTCCGATAATCTCTTCTCTTCTCAGCGATGCCGCTCACGCGAGACTCGCGCTTTTTTTTGCTCTTCTCTCGCGAGCAGCCATCGGAGACGAGAAACACGAGCACACGGGCCGGGGATCAATCGAACGGTAATTTTTTTGTCACGCGCAAGAATGCGCGCGGCTCATCCGAGGACGTGAACATAAAAAGTCGAGGCAGCGTTATTTTGATGGAGATCGTTCGATTGATTCGAGAACGTGTGCGATGGGATTCCAGGCTGGAGTCGCCATCGTGTGGCGAGTTGGAGAACTGACGGTTTGCTCCAGTGGTTACGGAGTATGCGAGAGTCAATACGCTTACCTCCAGACGTTGCATTAGCAGGTCAAGTATCACGATTATTTTATTGCTCAAGAAAACGGCCTCGACGTTGCCGCTGTGACCGTTCAGTGCAGAAATGTACACTCGACAGACGGAAACGATGCTTCTGCGGATGAAAAAAAGAAAAGAGTATGGTTAATACTAGATTCACTTTTGTAAAGGATAAGCTTTCAAAATTCTGAATAACTTACTTGTTTGGTAACGTTTGGGATGTATTCTGTATGTTCAGACCGAGGTTCAGCAAGTTCGTCAGGGTCTCGAATCCACGCAACTGTGAAAATGTGTCCTGATCCAGGGGACACTGCAAGATAAATCGAAGATAAAAAGTGTACTATAGGACTGGATTGTCGACTGCATATAAAAAGAAATACTTACAGATTTTGAAAATCCTCGAGTGATCTCCCCAAGACACCTCTCCAAACTAGCGACCGCAACAACCGACCAGGTAGTCTTGGCGTGATTTTGACACAGCTTATCCAGCTCCTTCAAATTCCTCCTGAACTTGGACTTGTTCGTAGAATCGACGACTCCGTCCGATCCAGTAGCAGTGCCATTACCAGTAGTCTTGGTTGCATCATCGTACTCTTGACTGCGAGCTGTCATCCGCTGCTTGATCTTACGGCTACGTCGCTTTAATGCCTTCTGTTTTTCTTTAGCAGCCTTATTGTCACCTGTGGTGTTCATCACCAGGTCTTTAATCTGCGCGATATTGAACTTTTGTAGCTCATCTCGATTGGGCTCACGGCCGTCGTACACGCGGCGTACTGCCTCCGAATGCAGCTTGCCTTTCAAGTGACTCAGAAGATGAACTTCATTTGGAATCTATAGATTTTACAAAAATTTACATTAGTTTCTACTTTATGTAATAGTTAATTTTTAAATTACATTTATAAATTAATAACCCACCACTTTTCCGCACAATGCACACTGCTTCAACGAAGGATAACTCTTCAGCGTCGGCGGCACCTCCTCAGCTCTGAGAATTGATGACTCCACCGCCCTTTGCCTGATGTGTTCGATGTTCTCTACGTGCCGTCTCGCCGATTCCTGCTGCTTCTGCGCGATCTTTTTCTGAAGCTCTTCTTGGTTGGCCAGCTGCGCGGCATGAAGAGCCGAGAGTCGCTCCTCTCGGTCTCGAGCTTTTTCTCGAGCCAGTTCCTGTCGTTCCTTTTCACGCTCTAGCTGCATCTTACCGACGCGCTCTTCGCGCTCACGACGAGCTTGTCTCATACGTTGGATACGTAGCTGACGCTCAGCTTCCAAAGCCCGACGACGTTCTTCCGCCGCAGCCTCTTTTGCGGCTTTCTCTTCTTGACGACGTTGTCGCTCTTCTTGGATGCCCTGGGAATTAAAGGAGTTAACGATGGATTCAAAGACATTTTTTTATAGATTTGTTTTATATTACATACCTGCAATCTTTCCTCTTGCTCTTGACAGAGCGCCATGAAGTCATGGCGCTTGTTCTGCGCCTCGAGTTCGTTTATGAAGGCTATCTCTTTGAGCTTTGAATCTTCGTCGTGAGCTTTTCTAACTATCTCGAGCAAATGCTGCGTTCGATTCTCCTCCGCTCGCTTTAACTTCATCTCGAGTCTTATACGCTTGTCCTCTATCAACTGGTTCTTCGCCGTCTTGACGTCTTCCACTTTATTCAGAAGCTCTCGCAGTCGCTGGGATTTTTCCATCAGCAACTTTTGCCTTTTGTGCTGGGCGCACGCTTGTTTTGCTTGGTACCTGAATGGATAATAATTGCTTATTATAATACACTTTTCTAATCATAAGTGGCATATAAATGTAAAAATAAATACCTCCTAAGTGTCTCGGGCAGCGACCTCTTCCTCGATGGCGAAGACAGCTTCTGATGAAGCTCCAAAGCTCTTCCAGGGTGCCTTGCAACCAAAGCTTGCAACTGCGCTAAGGTATCCATTCTCTCGGCCCAGGACATGCCCTCAAGCATGTTCTCGTATCTATCCTCTAAACTTATATCCTCATCCTCGACGTTAGAGTCGGTGATGTCTTCCTCGACGTCTAGTACCATTTCGCCGTCAGTTTCGTCGGTCTCGGTATCGATGTCGATTTCAGATGATTCAAGCTCAAGAATTTGGCGCTGCAACGACGCTTCTTCGTCCGACAATTGCTTTGATCGCTGTGAGTCGGCTTCTTCGGTCTTACGTTCTTCCTCTAGGATTATGCGCTCGCGTTCTGCTTGTGCTGCCATGAATTGTTGGATACGCTTCTCGAGAAGCTCAGCCTCGCTCTTGAAGATCGCCGCAATCGTTAACGAGGTGGAGCTATTGGTCTCATTGCTGACTGAGGCTGAAGATGTTTGGCCCTATAACAAAGTTTTTTTCATAGAATTTATTATTTCAACATTAATAAAGGTTTATTTTGACTCTAACCCACCTTCGAATCGCCATTGAAAAATTTTCCCTCAACATTTCTCGTCTTGTCTCCATTCCCAGTATTATCACACCCCTTTCCCTTATCTCCTTCGCTTTTTGCAGTCCCAACGCTTCTCCTCTTCTGTGCCCTGGCCGCACCAGACTCCGCCGAGCCAGTCTTTTTGCTCGAATCGATACAAAGAGCTGGCAAAGAGCTTGCAGTACTAGGTTTATGAAATCGTGTGGACATGTTCAGGTTGTGCGTACTGCCTCGGCGACATCGACCGCGAACCGTTTGCCAACCATCCACATCCACTTCTTTGCCAGAGGACTGCTGGTTACTCTGTTGCTGATGGTTCTGGTTCTGTTGGTTGTGCTGAGAGTTGTTTTGCTTGGATGATTTTGAATGTGGAGTTAAAACCTCGCAGGAGGCGCTCATATCTAGGGAGGAATCAGAACCGCGGGAGTTCTGTTGACCTGAGAACTGGAGATGAATAGTTTTATTTAGTTAAAGTTTTTCTTTTAACAGTAAAATTTTAGAGTATCAGAAAGATAACTTACCTCTCCCTGAGCTTGCATCCGTCTTCTCACGATAACAGACGTTCCAGGTTTCATCTTGTTCGGTGTCGTGGAGCCTTTCATCACTCCGAGCGTTGTCTTACTTCTCACCATCTTTGGAACTTCGTGTTGCTGCTGAGACTGTGAACTCGTTGTGCTACTAAGAGTAGATTTCATACGCGAAATGGTTGAGTAGGCTGGTCTTGGAGGATTGACTTTGGACTTGACGGTAGACGTTATTATCGACTTGTTAGGCGATTTATTGTTGCAAGTTGTGGTGGTCTTTGAGTCCGGCACACTGTTGTGAAAAAAGTATGATATTAGGAACTGTTAGAAAACCAGTTATCTATACTACTAGATTTGTTCTCTGTTAATACCTTAATCCATTTGCCAATGTACCCTTATTGAGGGTCGTATTAATCATATTCTTCGTCGTCTCAATATTGTTTCTCGGTTCGTTGTTCCGTTTGAGCCCGCTGTCAACGTTGTTCTCATTATTGACATTCTGAGAGTCAGCGGTTGATTTGGTTCGGACAGCAGTGGTCGGCTGTGTCCGAGAAACGTTTCGAACAACGTTATTGCTCTTAGGGTCGATGACGTTTGATTTGGTACCGTTGGTCTCCGCTAAAACCTTTGATTCAGATTCTTGCATCTTGTTCGCTGATGACGGTCGCTTCAAGACAGTCGACGTCCTTGTGCTGTTCACCTTCGCAACCACTGGCTGCTTCTCTTTCAAGTTTTTCGCTACGAAAAATTTCGTTGTATGCAAAGAAGTTCTAAAACAAGCTATTAATCAAAATTCTTACCATCATTTTTGGAGCCTTGATTCTTGGCATCCTTTACAATCTTTGGATTCCTCGGAGTAACCTCTGCTTTCCCACTGGACTCATTTCTATTATCCATAGGAGTACCAGTGACCTTGTGTTCGATAATGGTTTGCTCTATAGGACTGGTAGGGCTCATTCTTTGCAAAGGGCTTCCTGGTTTAGGCACACTCCACATACGACAGGGCGAGGTCTTTCGCACCTCCCAAGCCAGTGGAGTCCTCCTCAGAGGGGGTGGCGATGTCTCGTAAGCCCATTTCACCTTGAACCACTCTATGAGGTTGTGGAAGTCTCTTGTGTAGTTTTCCAGCACCAGAATCACCTCCTTACATTCAGATATGTTCTCATCCTCTTCACAGGTCTCGTAAATTGCATCTACTGCTCTCTGCAGATTGCCGAAGAGGAATGCCCAGTATCTGGCTTGCAACTCTACCATAAAAAAAAACACGTAAGCATAGAATTCTATACTGAATAGTAGATTCTGATGAACAATGCATACCTGAACGTTTGTCTCTGCCGGTTGAAGCAGATCGAACTCTGGCATTGCTCTTGATAGACCTCTTCGTGGCAGTGGACAGTAAAACTCTGGGGACACTCGGAGGCTTGCGTGTTATCTTCTCTATGCCGTCAGTCTCTAGCGGGACGTTGAAGGCTATCAGATTCCTCGCCGCCCGTCCTTCCTCTTGGACAAGCAATCTCACGTCTGCCATGACTGCAGTTTCTAAATTTATTTAAAAAAAATGTTGATTACTCAAAACGTAAAGCAAAAATCCAAAATTTCAACCAAAACATACAGTCGCGCGCGTGCGAAGTGTCTACTCGCACAACAGTACTCATTTGTTTACAATCTGCCGCAGCCTCTGTTTACTTTCACACTTCTACATCTCAAAATTCACTGACTCTAGTTTTTTACTCCAAAATCTCCTCCCGCTAACTGGTAACTACGACGCAACGTGCGATTTGACGTTTCGGCGCAAAAAAGGACCGTTAAAAAAAAAACGTCTGCATACGCGCAAAACACTTGAAGGTTATGTCGGACGCGAGAGATAAAAAAATCCCGAGTGACGGGATGTAGTTTATCGAGGATTATACCGAGTGTAGAATAGATCGTTAGCTGTCTAATGGAAGGTCCTCGAAGACGAAGCTCGGGTCGCGGGATCACGAGGAACCCGCGAGATTGACATTTCTGACAGGACGGATCGGAACCACTACCTGCAATTGGCGAGAAAGAGAGAACACTACAATGGAGATCGAGCGCCGCGACTGTTTACGGCGGATTCTTTGAAATTCGCACCGCCTACAGGGACCTGCAGACCGACGGGAATCCAGTTTGAACAGGTAAGAATTTTTTTGTTTACGAAATGTTTATGTTATATTTGAAATTTTTTATTTTTATGTACAAAAAAAATGTAATTCTAGTTAGTGTAAGAAATGTTGAACTGCAATTCAGCCTTTTTGTCTCTTTTACTGACGCACTTGTGCCCATAAATGTAGTATCTAAGAGGTTTCTGTGACCACTCCACTCCTGCACTTTCGATTCCAATCCTTGGACACTCGACTATCTTTATTTCTTCCTTTGTTCCATCGTCCTCCAGCCAGAGTTCTTTCCAGCTGCACATTGAGTACTTGCTGTGCTTTTTCTCTAGCTGAAGAGCCATGCAGATCTTTGATGGTCCATTACACAGTTCATGTGTCTTCAACTCTTTTGACAATTTTTTTGGTTCCTTAGCACCTGCTTTCAAACTGCGATGCTGTGCCATTTGACTTATACCCTCTAGAGGTTCTATAGCCCTGACGAGTACTGCACTACCTTCTTCTGAAATTGAAAATTAATTATTGTTAATAGAGTATATCAGAGTGTTTTGAAAAAATAAATGATGGCGAGAATTTTATACAATTAGTTATCTTCTATCCAAAGATAGTTATTGTTATAAATGTTTTTTCCATCAAATTCATCTTTCTCAATAACAAAAGTTTTACAGATTTCTGAGGGACCATTGCATAGTTCATGACTTTTGAATTTCCTAATCTCTTTGGTCATTTCATTTCCTTCTGTGTTTACTCTTTTCTGAGTATTTCTCAAAAGTTCCATATACTCAAGGCCAACCAAAGGTTCAATATTTTGAATTGACACAAATTTACCTGATTCTTTATACGTAGAATAAATGTTGTAATTTCTCATGAAGTATTTATAGTATGAATTCATTCTAAGCTCGAATAGAAATATTTAAATACCCAATTACCTTGACTAGATATATTAAAGCAGTGATACATTCCATATGTGAAATAAACGTAGATGGTTCCTGGTTTCATGTACATGGGAGTGTTCCTGGGTGTAACTTTTCCTTTGTATGTATGTGAAGCTCCATCCTCGATACCCACGTAACTCTCTGTTTCTACAATTCTTCCTTTTAGAATGGTTCCATTCTCAAGTTTTCTCACAAGAACTTTTCCTGGTGAAGAATAGAATATGAAATTTTGATGCTGATAGTAGCTCTAACGCTAAGAAGATTTAGACATACCAAGCATGCTTTTGGCCAAAGTCTTGCAGGGTACATCGTAAAAGGAATATGGAAGTCTGTTGGAACTGATTTGCTTCTCCCAAGGAGTCGCAGGTGGATCCTCCAGTTGCTTGAGTTCTTCTTTCATCAATTTTAAATCAACCACTGCTCGTGGCTTTTTACCTGTCGGTCCAGGAACTATTTCGATGTTGATCTTTCTTTTGTCTAGAATAAGTTGATTGCCTAACTATAATATAGCTTTATTAAGTAAAATTAAGGATAATGCAGTAGTGCTTACAATTCATAAGAGCTTTAAAATTTAATTTTTGCGGTGGTTTCTTATCTTCTTCCATATTTGTATGCAGTTCCTAAATTCAATAATTATTCGTATAAATAAGATTGACGATAATCAACGTGTATTCATAGGAAAAGTATAACCAACCTTCTCCTTCAAAGTAGAACAATACTCTGATTTACTTCTTAGTGCCGAAGAACAAATGGCACTTCTCTTGAGTAAGTAATTGAGAATGCATCGATCGACTCCTGATGCAAAAAAAATCGAATCATCATTTTCTTATACATTATTTTTTATAAGCATTGATATCACAGCCAAATGATTTGATTTTCTGTTTACTCAAAGGTTTGGTTATACATCTACTAGAGCAGGTCAGGTTAGACCGAGTTCAAATCAAAATCGCGCCATAGTATAGTCACCTGGATTTTTCGACATATCTACAGGATATCATTAGAATACTTACTAATCATTCTTCTATGAGTAATTGCTTTGTTATGTGGGTCGTCAAACTTGGATGAAAGATTTCTAAAAGTAAACTAATACTGATGTATCAAAAGACGAGCGTCTAATCATTCAATTCTTTTATCTGAATATGGGTCTTGAAAAGAAATAACACACACATATATATAACATTTTTATGTATTTTAACGTAAAAAGATGTAAAATCTATACAGGAAATAAAAGGATATTATTATTATATATATAACATTTTAATAAATTTTATTATTCATTGCACAGCACTCCCGCAACAGTCATTAAATACCTTATGAACGATCCTCCTCACAACTACATAAGGAAAAATATTATCAAAAGTTTCGTTGATCACGTCCTCCAATTTTAGCATAGAGTGACAATGTTCCTGCGCGCGCTCAAAAGCTTCGAGTATGTCATCAGCATACATGGAAAATGAATCCTTGAGATCGTACATCTTAAAGTTAGTCTCGAATTCAGGATTCCTCATGAGCGCAGCAATCTGACACTGGCTTTTCATGAGCAGTTGCAAAAATGTGCAGGTCTCGATAAACTGGGTTTTTTTCATCTGATCAGCATGTTGGACGCAGCTTTGATAATAATTCAAAAGCTCTGGATTCTGCTTAATGATATCTTCATCCTTCAATTCGATTGTAGTCTCGCAATGAGTCTTCTTAATCGCCAGCGCTTTGAGCATTATCTGGATGCTTGTTGTACATCCTTTACGCATATAGTGGCTCTCGAGAAGAGAAAAAGGTGTCTTGCCTTCGCTGTCTTCGGCAAGGATATCCGCGCCGGAAGACAGAAGTATCCTGATCCGATGATGATTATAATCATGCCAAGATTCTGATAGAATGTACCTCGCCATGTCACAAACTTTGTGCAACGGAGTGTGACGACTTTCCCTCGTTCGCATATTAATGTCCGCACCATATTTGATCAAAGTTTGCATCACTTCTTTGCTACATGCATTGTGTATCGCGACGAACAGTGGAGATACGTCCTTGGTTGCTTCCGCATTTGCGTTTGCGCCGTGGTCCAGAAAGAGCTCCAGCTAAAATAAATAAATAAATAAATTCAATGTGTATGATACATATGAATATGTGTGCTACCATATAATTTATAGATAAACAGAAAAAAAAAAAAATTGAAAAAAAAAATCTCTTGATAGCATGTAAAAAGTTTTTTCAACTTACCAGCTGAATGTTTTCCTCTCTGATGGCAAGATGTATTGGCTGGTACTGGTAATCACGTTCTCTATCCTCGAGTGAGACGCCTTTCTCGATCAAGACTTTAGCCAGCTTAACATATTTGTCTTGGAGTTCTTTAGAGGCGCAGGCCAACCAGTGCAATACGTTCCTATGGTTCGAATCCTTAGCGGTAATATTGGCTCCGTGTTCCATCAAAAATTGCACCATATCGCCGGCTTTGCTGCTGCTAGCTGCGGTAAGCAGTGGTGTCCTGCCTCTGTTGTCAGCAACATTGATGTCGACTCCTCTTTTAAGAAACATTTCGGCGACCCCGACTCGGCCGTATGCTGCTGCGTAATGCAGAGGAGTTAGGTCATTGTGATCTCGAGCTTGCAAGTTGGCGCCACGTCTTGTTACCTGATGGATCAGTCGCTCGTTTTCAAGCGACGGGTACATCATAAGTAGCATATGGAGAATGCTCAATTTTTCAGAATGCCAATACGGCTGTCGATGTCCGAATAGTTCGTTGACATCGGCACCGTAGCGCACGAGCAGCCTGGCTGAATCATGGTAAGAACACAACACCGCTATCCACAGGAGCGAGAGCTTTCTGAGCTCACCTTTTGGGAATTTCGCGCTGAAGACGGGCTTTTGCTCCAGAATCAGATTGATTATGGAAGTCTGATAGCTATGCTTATTAGACGAACGAAAAACGTCCTTGATCTGACCTCTGGTGGTATAGTGCTCGCGGAAGATCTTGCTGAGCGTCATATGCAGCATCTTGTCATATGTTTTGAGGCTTCTCCTATCGTACGTATCTACCATAATAAATTGAGATGTCATGCCATTGGGATTAAATTTTAAGTATAAATGACCAAACATCTTCGTAATTTATTAGAAGAGCGGTGCGATAGATGCTGCTGAGAAAGGAAGCTTCGTAGCCGTTCTTCGATACTTGCTGCTGTTCTAGGACAGATGAGATAAAGCTGCGTGTTATTAAAATAAGATCTTTTATATACATTTGTACTAAAATATAGGAACCAATTGGGAAACATGACACCATCTATGTTCGCTCTGTGCAGCAACTTATATACAACGCGATCTGTGGCGAGTTCAAGTATACTTCATGGTCGATCGAATGCACAATGCACAGGCTTATACGGGCGTTTAATTAAATTATTTTATTGTGGGTTATTTGATTATTTAACAGTAAGTTAACTTCATCATTAAAAATAAAAGAAAAAGAATAATCAGAAAAATGTCGCTCTGTCTCTCTCGCATCTGCGAGGTCACGCGCGCAAAAGCTGAACTGTCGTCTGCTAAATGGATTTTGATTTTAGTTTTTCTGATGAATTGGAAAAATTTAGGTCTTGAAAAAAAGTGATAAATACCAATAAACAACATAGTCCATGATTATAAATAATGTGAACGTATTATTTATTATATGCGGGTATTAGTTTACTCTTTTTCATTCTTCACCATAAGAGGTAATGCAATGCATTTGATCGACCGTCAAGTATGAATAGATGATTATATGAGGATTTTACTTACAGTTTGTTATAACGATCGACGATTTTCAAACAAGTTTACTAAGGTTGAAATCGCGTTGCCCCTGTTCTGTTGGTGCGTCGGCTTCGGTCTCTTCTACGTCTTAATTATCTCTTGATAATAAGCTGGTGATTTTGCAATTTTTTTTATACTTGAGAGAACACCAAAATAATAAATTGTATCAACTATCAACAAATATAGAAAAATTCCTTTATCTCAATATATAAATGCTAGTTTCGCACACGCACGCTGGGACTGACTATGCCGTTAGGTTGAGAGGTCTTCCAGCAATGGACTGCTTGGGACTGCTCTTCACAGGCGTTGCAGTCATTCCCTCTTACTCCCTCTTACCTCCCCTTCATACTGGCCTCTCAGCGTCCAATCATACTTCGTCTTTCTGTCCCTCTGTCGCTTGTCAACAGAAAGCATCGCTTCACCCACGCCGCGTCATAACGCCAAATATTTGCTACGAGCGCCATTTTTGCGACAAGCCTGAGAACTATTGGTTTGCTAAAACGTATGCGCCAAATTTATATCATAATGTATAATAGTAATTAATTAGTAATTATATCATAATTTTTTATGAATCAATTTTTAGGTAGTCAATTTCGAAGCAAACTCGGATACTGAGTCTGCGTGACTTGATGATTTTATTACAAGATCTACATAGTTGATATAAAAAGTGATAAAAAATCGTTAACAATTTTATAACTAATCGCAGTCTGTTGTCGCCTTACTAAGCTTCCAATTGTTTCTCGTGAATCGTCCTCAACAGTGCAAAATACGAACCAGCCGAATTGAAAATCTGCGTAAAAACAAATAAGTATAAATTGCATTAAAAATACAAAAAGTTTCCAGATAACATCTCACCTCTGTAAACTTGTTCATCGACATGACCTGAAATCCCAGCGCCGTGATCTGGCACTCTTTCTGTGTTCTCATGATAAAAAGTGCAAGATTTCGTTGTTCAGTGACACTGAGCAGATGCCAAGGCAATTCGTAGCAGACGACGTCGCCCAGAGCTGCGCTGTCCTGCATCAGAAGCTGACCCGGCCAGCACCAGATGGTCAGTTGTGCAAATGTCGACACGAAAAAGCAGATAAACTTGAACAAGTCGGCGCCTTTGCTGCCACCCATTGTGACTGCGTACACGATCAAGCAGATATCCAGACCGCTGGTCAGCAACTGCATGAAGATTATTGGAGCTAGCAGACGACGCACTTCCTCGGCGACCCTGCGGACGGCGCATTGAATGCTGTATTCGCTGTCTATGTGCAATTCAATATAGGATACTGTACAAAAATGGCGCCATCGGCGGCACCGACCAACTAGCGTATCTGCGTATAAAGTGAGACGGGATACATATAAGCTTTTATACAATATAGTATTTATTTTTAAATACTTAAGCATCAAAGAGTATCGTTATAATTTGTTCTTAATAATTAATGGCAAAGTTAATAAGATTAAGGTCGTACCGTCGGTACAGCCCTAGTCAAAATAAATGCACTTTTCATTTTTCGTTTATTCACGATATTTACTTTGCTAAAGAAGCTGCATCAACGATCAAACATTAAATAATGATTATGCATTGCCTTTAAATGATTCTATTCGTCCTAATTCTTGATAAAAAATTGTATACGGA
>UCOJ01000432.1:0-107511 GCA_900474305.1 Cecidostiba fungosa | reverse complement strand
AGTCTCACGAAAGTTTGGGCTACTATGCTCTGATGCGCTGTTTTATTTTGGAGATACGAGAGAAAGAGAGCCTGTTGTTTTGTGATATAACTTGCGCTTGATATTTGTTTTTGTTTTGGGGATAAGAAAATAATGGACTATATATACGAGAGCGGGGATGGAAAATACGTCGATGATGGAGGTATTAACTTCTCAGGCTTGTTTCGTTATATATATATATACAGTGTGATAATGGAAATTTTTATAATTGAAGATACGATGGCGGCATTGGGAAATAGTTTACGGATATTTCACGGATTTGAATAAGTTGTTAGTTTTTATAGCGGAGAAAGGATTTGTACAAAGAAAAACCTTTCGCAGAAAGCCATTGTTTCTGATAAATTATTTTTCCATTTTTAACTTTTACAAGCGAGTTCGTTTCATTCGTAAATACAGTGAGCTAAAATATTCAAAATTGAAAATCCATTAATAGTTTTCATAATATATAGTCAGTAAAAATATTCAGTATCGAACGCTCCCGATAAGAACTAAAAATTCTCAACGACAAGTCCACCTCAAAGAAAATCTCCAGCCAAAAAAAACATCACTCTCCAAAATCCCAAGGGTAAGTCTTCAAACACAGTCAGCACAGTAGTATCTGGCTGCCAATGGGACAGAGACGAGCAATAGCGCGATTCAGCAGGTATGCAGCTACAAAGGCAATAACCGGGCAATAAAGCCAGAGCGAGAGACACAGAGAGAGAGAGAGAGAGAGAAACGGACTCGGACGCGAAGGCGTTACATGTCTGCTCCTAATTCCTCTGTTTGCGTATGCAAACGAAGGTACGCCGGGGGAGGCCCACTCCGCACTCATGGAATGAGAGATCGCACAGCCGCGGCGGCCTCTGTTTGTGCCGGTGTGTATTTACGTTCACACGCACTGCTCCTCTCTACTGTCCATATGTGTGTCTACCAGTGCAAACGCAAGCTCGAGTATGTGTGTGTGCCCTAGCATTTGTGCGTAATTAAGCGCGCGTGAGGCTGTATCTGCGCACGTGTGTGCATGTGCAATGTGTATATATACACGAGGGTTTAGGCTTCCGTTTGTCAGAACTTGGAGCTTGCAAAGCTTTCTTTTCGAAGAAATGAACGATAACGTTTTTGCGCTATACATATATAACGTCATCTGTTATGCCACTTTCATTGAAATTACACACAGAGCTGAGAGAGAGAGAACATTAACATCGCAAAAGAACAAAGTCTGATGGAAGTGCCTCGGGCGAACAGCCTATGAAAATCCTGACAGTAGCGCACAGCGGCGAACCGAAAGAGCAGCAGCTCTCGATTAATGCAATGAAAATATTCGAAGACTATCCGTGTGGATGCGCGCACGCGGGAAATGCAAAAGTACCAACTGCGCGTCAACCGTGAAATTGGTATTTTTTCAACGTCGTAACGCACGTATGGACATACCAGCGCAGCTTGATCGAGTCTCTGAATAATCGGGCGCACGCGCGAGCTTTTGAAGAAGGAATGCTTTAATACGATTATAAGGGATTTTGCGATGAATTTTTTCGAAGCTTCATAATCTTATTCAATTTGCGACGCCGCCGACGGCAGAACTCTTTGGCTTATTTCGGATTCTATTTATAGAATTTCAAATGCGTACTTTTGGCGGAATTTCGCGGAGAGCGACGCGTGGTGTGTATTTTTCTGGAGTTTCAAAGTGAATTTCCAAGTGGGGAAACTAATGACTTTAGAGTGGCTGAGAGAAAGGGGTGAGATGAAATTTTGTTTATGTACGTATAGAGCTTAAAATTGATATTTAATGGAATTTCGGCGTGGATCTTGTGATGGGATGATCTCTCGGTGTGTTTGAGCGTTGTAACGAAGCACCTGGGCAATGTTTGTACAGCGACATAATGTATTCTGAACAAGTGACATTCTTTTTCATGTCAGTTAAAATGTAAGAAAATTGAATGACCGAGGAAAGTGGTAATATCTGTAACTAGTCAGACATTTATTTATTTGAAAAGATATAAGCTGCAATTTGGCGAAAACTTAAAGCAGTGATCAAGGTACTCATTCAGTTCCATTTTTTTGTCTGCAGTTGTCACCTGATATATAATATGTATTCAGCCCGAAATTATCGTCGACACTTGACTCTTGATTCTTATACGCTCTCACGTTTTCTAATATGCTAAGCCCAAATATGCACATGGGCATAGAATATAAAACTGCAAGTAACCATTAAAAAAATTCAGAAAAATGTTTCTTTTTTGAAATTGTTGCTATATACAATAGCAGCAAATATGCCAGTAAATCTTTCAGATTTTTAAGGTGGTTCAGTATCCCTTCAATGCAAACAAAACTCATCACTCGAACGTTGGCAAATGTAAGACTGTCTCAGAAATAAAATATTTGTACTATTAAATCCGAGTCATCAAAACATTGGAAACACGTAACAGAAAAAACTAAATCAACACGCCGTTCATCTCATAATCAATAACTCCGTCATCTATTCCAACAAAACGCGCGTAGAAAATTCGTTCGAACTTGTCAGCCATGACCGCAATCGTTAATTTCTCTGCCGAAGAAAGAAAACCGCTCGGTCACCAAGCGATAAGCGCGTGTCAGCGAAATCGCTGACGTAAAAGCTTTCGCCACTCGCGCCTCTCTCTCTCTTTACATTGAAAAAAAAGCTCGTGCGTACGTAAATTTGCGGTTCTAAGGAAAAATTTTTCCTCCCGACTAGCGCGATAATTGAAAGGCATGCTCGTGCACAAAGCTCCCACGGCAAGAAAGAAAGAGTCGAGCTTCAAGACGGAACAGCGGAAAAAGACCGTGTGCTTTATGCTCTGTATCGCGTAAAAGCTCGGGCATCAGTCAAACCGTTCCTCGAAGAGAGTGTGTATATGTATATATAGGCTATATATACTGTATTCATGCTTATCTATACACGCGGAGCTTGCGGCCAACTTTCGCATTGTGTATTAAAATTAAGGCAATACATTATAAGCGGCTTAATGTTATTCAGCTTTTTGTTCGGGGCCACTTTTGTAAAGGAAAACTCGCCGGCGGATGGATGGAAGCAGCCTCCGGCGAGCGGTAGCTCTTTGCGCTCGGCACGAGGCAACGTTTTAAATGTTACATAATGACGAGGAAGAGAGACCGGACGGTAAGTCGACGCGCACAATGAGTCCGCTTACACACGCCCGAGATAAAAGAAGAAGAAGAAGGTGGTGGTTTTTTTTGCTCTTCTTTTTCTTATACATATAAAGGAAAAGAGGGCTGATGGTGTCTTTTCTGCCGCGCGGCGGAGGATCTTTTTAATTATCGCTCGGCGCGAGAGCCGAACAGACGCCAGAAACCATTGGAGCTTAATTGCCTTCGAGTTCTGAAAGTGTCCCCTGCCTTCTTCTTCTTCTTCGTCGGCTGCTTTTGAAGCTTCTTCTTTTTCCTTTTCTAGGGCTAAGGTAAACTCTCCGCGATCGCTGATCGAAAGCGTCAGGTTAAAAAAATAATTGCTATGCAGATCAGCGGCGAAGGGTGTTAATGGTCGTGAGGCTTCTTGATAACGTTTTCTGAGTAAAGATCCTCCTGGCTGTTGACGCAGGGATATTGATATTTCTCGCGATGTTAACGAACACACTCTGAAATAATTATTCGATGCTCTTTTTTTTATTCCGAAAATAAAAATGAAAGAAGCTTTTATCGATGGTAAAAAAAATGAGTGGGGGGATTAACGTTCATTACGATCATGCGCGTGCTAATGCGTCGGAAAGTACCGTCAGCCATCAACGAGTTACATGAAAAAAGCTTTTTTCGTTAAAACCGATCCTCCCGTATTTACAAAATGAATAACAAGCCGGATAAACGGCCAGAGTATATCCCTTATTCGTCACACATATATTGAGCGACCAAATTATCACCGCTACACCGGTAATGTCGACAACCCCTCAACTGAACAGCGGATAATGGCAACAGAGAGAGACGACGACAGAAGCTGCGAAAAATAGGGGGTGAACAGGCAAAACAGTAGGATATAGCAGTGTATATAGCTGGAATATGCGAGGAAGCTCAGAGCTAACGCCCTGGTAAAATTGAGTGGTAAATTATCTATGGAGGCAGGAGCCGAGAGAAAGCAGATTGAGAGGCCCGTGGAATATTTACGGAGGAATTTTAATTAATTTCTCTCGGCGTCACGCGCACGGCTCGATATATACCACCGCTGCTGATGCTACGGGAGGCTTGTTGTGTTGCAGGTCGAGTGTATATATAGGGAAAAAATAATCGACGGGTCGGACGGAAAATAGTGGAAACCGCGAGAGGGCCGAGGATACCGGGATGGATGTGTATATTATTTAATGCCGCTGGAAGAAGAGAAAAAGGGAGGTTGGAATCTTGAGTGGATGTAATTTATTTAATTGCGGTAATAGGCTTTTCATCATTTTAATTTTAACTCGCGTACGGGAAATTGCGATGGAAGCATATATTTTCGGCGAAAATTATATTTACACTTATATTTTTATATCAGATTTTTATTTATAACAACATTGTTATTATTACTACTGTGATTCTTTCCGATCCGCGCTGTTTTGATATTCCTTTGAAAATATAAACACAGTTGCCTCCTACGCTATAAACAATTCGAGAACTGCCAATCAAAAGTGTATTCTGTATTTCCTTTTTAGCGATCAAGCAAAGGACAGAGGAATATGTAAGGGAAGCGTTCAGAATGATATGTCTATCAAAACGTAAGAAAAAGTAAACGTGAGGCTTTGATCTTATTCTTCGGAAGGGTCTGAGAGACTCGCAAAGGAATCGAAAGTAGTCACTTTTTAATGGCAAATAACAAGAAGTTTGCCCGCCTTGAAGCGAATAAATATAGACTGCCGAAAGGTTCCCCGTGTCTTTTTCTTCCTCGCATTTTTTAACGAAGTAAATGTAAACAATCTCCGACGTAGCCGTTATCGGCCCTTTAGGGATCTTTGTCGATAATAATGCTTCCCCGATTATTGTGAACAAACTGAAATCACCTTCACGTATACTTACTAGTATCGCAATTACTTTGAGGACTATTGTATTATGAGGATCTCGAAATTTACCTTAATTCCGAGGGTAGGCGCCAGCATTCCGTAGTCGTGGAGGGTTGGAAGCATAACGGGTGGAAGGTTGGCCATCATCATCTTGTCGTCGGGCTGTTCTTCGTTTTCCACTTTGACTACCTTTGATATTCACACACACTCTCTCTACCTCTCTTTCTAAAAATTGATTAAATGTGTTTGTACTTCACCTACCTGAAACAAGCAAAATAAAAGAAGTATTAAGTTTTCATTCTCAATTCGAAATAATCCAGTTGTAATAAAATTATCGCATAAAAATTTGGCAAGTATTAATGCACATGTAGTTGACATGTTATCGCCGGCTACTAAAATTTATAGAACAGCTTCGAATTGATTTAGCGCGGAAACGTAAATAATTTTATTACCAAAATTGAAAATTCCATTAAGGGATTGCGATAGCAAATTTATGCCGGGATACAAACATTCTATAGACGTAAATTGTACGGTGTTCCCCGAAACAGTATTATTCAATTAATAAACGTAACATGAACAATATCCTTTCATTATACTATTATTAACAGAAGGCTGTATTGATTGCAGCGCAGTGTGTTTGAAATTTATTTTAATATTCCATACCCCTGATTATTCCACATCTATCAGAGGTTATTGCACTCATCAACCTTCCGCAATATTTGCCTATACTCCAACTCCGCAGCTCTATACATTATACCTTCACCAACTTTCATCCAACTCCATTGCTCTCACCATCTACTACCTCTTTCTCTTCCTCGCTATATACCGTGTAGAGAGAGAAAGGTAGCTTCAATTACAAGACGAGCCAATTATAAAATTAATCCATTAAGATTTGCGGGGCGTTATGTGCGGGGCTTACCGAGGTATATATATATAAGGCACGTGCAAGTGGAAAGGGGCCGAGTGTGGACAGACGCGCCGTGGAAAATAGCGGGATTCGCGCAGCCTCCGGTCTTACCTCGGATTTACTCTCGCTAAAGCGTCGTCGGCCAGGTGAGGAGGCTTCCAAAGTATTCTCGCTTCGCTGCGAGTACCTACATTTTTTCTCTCTTGGACTTTGTTGTATTTTAATTTAGCTTTTTGACTTTTCATTTAACGAGAGATGTATAGAGGGATCTCAGTAGGCATTCTCGAAAAGAAGAATGATTTATGTTTCAGATTTTACGTATAGTTTTATGAAAGCCTGTTAAAGGTACGCGAGAAAGTTTTGAGAAAAAAGAAAGAAAGTTCCTTTTATGCACGGATGTCACCCATCAGCGGAGAACGAGAGGAAAAAGGCTGCTTTAAAGATTTAACTTTGATTAAAAGTGACGCGCGCGTTTTCTGTAAAATAAAAATTCTGTACGCCGGATTTTCAGGCAGCTTATATACGAAAGAAGTGATTCGAAGCTCTAAAATCTCCTTTTAAACGTACTCTTTTTCATATCCCGCTAAAAGTTTTCTCCAACGTATAAAGGGGATTTACTTCCCACCCCCCACTTTCACACACCTTTTTCTTATTATATTTCCATTATAC
Organism: Cecidostiba fungosa; assembly: GCA_900474305.1. NCBI lineage: Eukaryota > Metazoa > Arthropoda > Insecta > Hymenoptera > Pteromalidae > Cecidostiba > Cecidostiba fungosa. The sequence goes on along the minus strand of UCOJ01000432.1, from coordinate 100,917 downwards.
ACGAACCCTTACGACTATATACGTAACTATAACAATGTCAAAACGAATCCATATTAGTACCGCAGATATATTAGGTCCACGACATGAATCAGGTGAAGCTGTGTCACACAGCCATACAAATCACAATCGAATCGAAGCGGGATATTATCGCGACAATGCACAGAGATGAGGAGAGCAGGACGCATTAAGTATCTCGCGGATATACGGAGAGGAAGAAAGGACGCGCGTATGGTAGATGCGGGCTGTCGGTCGCTGATTAGGAAATCGGCCGGCCAGAGATAATGACGATCGGAGTAAATTATGGCAGCGACGTCGATCGAGTCGGAAGTGACGCGTTGACGTCAAAGAGTCCGCGGAATTGACACGCGCGCGCGTATACTCTCGATTCACATACACGCGCCTCTGTTCTGATGGCATAGACGAGCGACGGCTTGATTGATTGCAGCGTGGCTTTGGAAAATTCGACGGCAGAGCCTTTCAGTGTACAGCGGCTATCACGTCGTAATTATTACGAGATATTGAGCCCGAGGGTAAATTTGTGCGTCCCACGCTCGTATAAATATATTCCACGGCCCTTTTGAACGCTGCGGTAATTGTATTATGGTTTGCTAATTTTAACTGATATGCCTGTTGCGTAATTGTCTTTATATTATCTTGCAAAATAATCAGGTCAAACAGGCCGGAGATTATTATTAGTAATTCAGTGGGAGACTTTCGTAAGAAACTTTTCAGCGTTGCAAGTACACGCACGTACTTGTGCCCGACGATCCTCCCAATTAACACCAGCGGGCAAGTATACAGTAGTCGCTCTCGAATATAATCGTTATCCTCTTTTTACACACTTGAGCGTAACAGGTGCTCTCGGCTCGATCGTCCTCGAGCCAATCTCACCGCGGAAATCTTGGCGCAAAGCCGATCGACCATATTCTCGCACACGTATATATAGGGACCAACGCGCAAGATAATATTGCCAGGGATTTGGTCTGGTCGCGCCGTCGGATGGAATTGCTGATCGCTTTGCTCCGTCTCCCTCTCTCTCCGGGCTTTTCTCCCTTTTGACAATTGCAAAGAGAGAGAGGCAGCGACGGCGGCTCTACGCTAGATTAGCTGGGCTGTGTGTGCTCACGTACGCCTGATGCCGACGCGACTTAAAGCCTCGGCTTCGAAACTTAGATTAGCGTCACGTGGTGGTGCCGCGGCAGCCTCGAACTAGGCGCCGATCTGTGTGAGCCTTGTGTGTTATATAACGCGCTGTATTATAAGCGTTCGGTGCGAGGGAAAGAGAATTTCGGAAGGTTGTTTGGGAATTAGTACATGCCTTGTTTTGGAATCGCAGGCGCGGGAACCTTATCAATTTTGTGTAACAAGAGAGACAGTTTTCAAGGGAGATTTCGAGAATGTAGTTTGAAACGAGATTTTAATTCCTTGGCTTACAGTTGAAATTACTTGACTACGCTTTTTATTTTGAGAAATTAAGTTTACATCAGATTTTACCTATTTGAACATTCCTTTTTTCACGGAAAAATGTCAAAAGTTTTCGTATAATATAGTCGGATGATCCGAAATAGCGCGTTGTATAATGACTACTTGGACTGTATTTTTTGTAACTCATTTTTTAATCAAGCGCTTCAGCTAGTGTAAAATTTAGTATGTAAAAAAAAGTAGTTAAAATTGTAGTTGTGCCTGTAAGTCACAGAATTTCATTTTGAAGGAATTTGTTTATGAATGAGATTATATCATGGAAAGTAGAAAATTTACTAGAAGCTGTTCATGAATTAAAGTTTATGCATGGCTAGGTTTGCATTAATTCGATAATTATATTATTTGATATTAGACATGAGCGCGAATAATTATTCAATCATCAATACATTGATGTTTTTAGAATCGAGCAATTATCGACTGATGCAATTACTATTCTATCACTCCATATTTAATAAAATTTTTTCACACCGCGAAAGCCATCATAAATTTTTTAATTACTATACGATCGATGCTCGACGAAAAAAGCACACGCATTAATAAAATCATTTTAACCAAGAGTTAAAAAATTACACACCCGTGAAATCGAAAAAAAAACACCTGAATTAATTTCATATACTCCGCAGTACGTTAACCCCGCCGAAATAAAAAATTCCAGCGAAATACCGCCGAGAGAGAGACGCAGACATGACGCAGTGAGGTGACATAGACAAAATTCAGCGAGAGCGGAGATGACGCGTGTTTTTCAATTACTTCACAGCCAGTGGCCGAGGACAGAGGGCAGAGAGAAAGATATAGGTAACGACGGGCGACCGGCCAGAAAAGTCGCCGCAGCGGCCAGTCAGAGGGCAATTTGCATTTTTAGCCAATATTCGAGAGCTGCACCACTACCACCGCCGCCGTCAGCGCTCGGCAGAGCGTAACGTTTTCCGCGGCCGAGGCCGTACCGCAATTCGACTCGTTTTACGCCAAATGGACCTGTTGCCCGACGACGGACGACACGACTCTCGACTCGCCTGCGAAATCAATGACGAGATTGTCGCGTATGTAATTTTCTCTTTTTCGACGCGTCGCCGGGCTTTGTACTCTACCGCCTTTTTTACGGCGGACTGGACTTGATTGTGCTGCTGTCTCAGTCTGCCCTACGCCGAGATTGACTGTTGTATGTTACACGTGTAGTTTCGAGATCGTATGCATGTTTAAAAAATTATTATTACCTAATCAGTAGTCATACTCCAGTTTAGTCAGACTAATACCGATATAAATGATCCGAGTAAAAAATTACCTCTCATAATCCGGTAATATATTAAACGATCGACGATGCATAATTACTGCGAATTGACGAGGCAGCACTGCAACCAATGGCCGAGGGCGATAAGAATCAAGAAAGAGCAAAGTTGCAGTAGTATAACTAGCGGCCCTCTCGGCATATTCGTACCGGAATTAACGATCCACTACGCCTAACTCTTCCGTCTCTTCGCCCCGGCAAGATTCTACTCCGAGGAATCCTCCGAGGAATACGTACACCCTAGTTCGCGAAGGCACAAGGGATGCGAGAGTGAGCGGAGAATTAAAGAGCTGCTCTGGTGAAGAGAAGACTCTGAATTTCGAGTATGAGGTATGTGGGAAAAATTGTGCTTGCATTCGAGCGTATCGTATGTTCAGGTTAAATTTGTTTTGATCGAGTTGATTTATGTAAGTATAACATTTAAAATGAGTTAAATTATATAATTATAGACCGACGGTAGCGTTATAATTACACTCGACTAATGAATTCCGTAAGTTTTTCTTATCAAACCTTTCCGCAGCCAGCAGCAAAATATGCTCGAACAGAAGGTATTATAACGTCGCACAGGAGAGAGAAAAAAAAGGAAGGAAAGTCTCGGAAAAGTCGCTCATCGCAACTCTGCGGTTTCCGATACATAAAGACCAGGTACTCGCCTCGTAATTTCATGCTCTCGCTGTGTGAAGCCGATGCGCGGACAAACTCCATTAACTGCTTAACGAACCGCAATTTATTGCGTTATAAACTCTCGCTCGCTCGCCGCGGCGTCTCCTCTCTTTCGCATCGGCTCGTGAAAGCCGATTTTACGAAAGTATAAGGAGTCGCCGCGAGTTTCGCTTCTTTTTTTTTTTTAGACGCTTATCTGCTTTCTGTATACAAGTGTTGAGTCTGCTTGTAGTTTAGTTGAGGTTAGCGGTATTTTAAAAAACTCGTGTACATTCTGTGTAGTTAAACTGATCCGGGCAGTGAATCGCGGAGTTGAAAGCAAATATCGCGCTTTGCAATTTGTTTTTACTCTGATTTTCGTTTGTGCGATGAACTTTTTGAGCTGTTTCGAGTATGCAAGAGTTATGAAACTGTATATTTTAAAATTTTAATTTGTTTTTCTTTTATCTTCAAAGTAAAAAAAAATTGGATCAATCATTAATTTTCGCGTACATCAAACCGAAATACAGTTTGCATTTTGGGTAAACTTTGTTTTAAACTCGAAATAGTATACAGCACAATATGCAAGTTATCTTGTGGTGAAATTCTCAGGGGTATAAGATACTGTCAATTTTCGAAACAATTAGGCATCACTTTACTGTTACAAAGGATTCAAAGCGTATAGTATGGAAAAACTTTGAGGCTGAGTCTGAAGAGAAACCTCCTACCTTGATGAGTTGCTGGGATAGAGAAATTCCAAATATTCCTGTGGTAAACCAGTGTAAAATCAAAAGCTGCATTGAATTTCTCGTGGCTTTCGCGGAAAAGTCAACATTGTCTTCATTTACAATACCCGTGCTTCGAAAAATTCAAGACACAGTAGAGTTTGTCAGCGTAAAGTCAGCCGAAAACTCAAACTATTCCACTCTCCACTTAATTAAACCTACAATCTAAACACACAGCAGCAAATTTAAGCCCCCTTCATATTCTAAAACGATGCCGGAACTCTTTGAGATCGCAAGTGAACGACACCTTCATAAAACGCCTACGGGTCGAGGTATGAAAGCCGCGCGCGTCATTCGAAGAAGAAGAAGAAGCAGCCTGTACGCGCGTATCCGCGAAATTTAATATCGCTCCGCGTGTATGTGTATACTTCGCGAGTCAGGCGCAAGCTTAATTGCCTTCTACTCCTCCTTCCTCCCGCATGGCTCGTCGCTTTGGAAGGAGGCTCGGTATTTTCCCGGGGCTGCTTTTCGGCAAATCCGCTATCTTGACGATGCAGTGCTCAAGGGGGTAGATAAAGACTCTGAGGATGCCGGAGTCCTTTGCTGCGGCTTTATCTCGCCTTTCTGTACATCCTCAAAACATAATTAAAATTTTCTAATTAAGAATTTCGATAAGGGAGCTGCGAGCTCACGCCAAACTCCCGTCGAGCTCTTTCGACGAAAATGCGGCCTCTCTCTCTCTCTCTCTCTCTCTCTCTCGTGGTGCGCGAGAGTTTCTTCTTTCTCTGTATAGTTTCTTGAGGGTTTTCTGAGAAAGCCTCTACTGCGCTTTTCTTTTTTTTGGACGGAGTTTTCGAGAATCTTTTGAATCCAGATCTTGATGAATTTTCTTTCTACACTCGAGATCTAATCTAGCCCACTTTGAAGCTATTGTTACTCTGTTTCTCTACGGAAAGTAAGTGAAAAATGCACATTCCCCTCGAAATCTCGAACAAAGAGCATAGCAGAATATTAATTTTTATTCAAGCCTGTCTCGGACTTTTCTCACAAGAGAAATTCTCTCGCACACCAGGCTCGAGCCACAGAGGCCGCGAGTATGTAGCGACGGTATCGAGTCGTCGATAGCATATATAGCTATATAGGTACTCCCTGCAGCTGACCGCACTGTTTACCAAATTAACGGATCCGAGATTGCCGGCAGCTTGTTTCCGTCGAGTCTCAGGAGAGTTTGGCCAAGGCGATTCGATGTCCATTTTGCCCCGTAGCTCGGACTTATATATACACAGGCTAGTTTAGTGCGTTGCATATACGCCAAATGCTGCTGCCTGTGGCTTACGAGTGCTTTTGTTTATATTAAGCGTCGAGTTGCGCCTTAGGGATGATAACAGAGAGTCGGTCATTCTGTTAGTGGGACCAGATTTAGTTTTGAGCTATGTGATTTGAGAAATTAATTTTTTCGCTGTTATGATACGTTTGACGGATCAAACAAATATTTCAGACATTAACTTTGAATAAATCCTTTATCGATTATTATTATTATTATATTTCATTCAGTTATAATTTATATTATTGTTTGTCATGTTATTTTGGATGATTTAAAATTTTAACTATATTGAATAATTATAAAAGCATTATTATTTTACTTATATTTTACAAACTTTTATTTAAGAACAAACCGATGTCTCCTTGAGAAAGCATAGTGACAAATCAGTTGACATCGTTCTTATCTATGATCCGATGATCCGTGTAAAATTCAAAGAAATTAACCTTGGTAGATGAACTGAATAGACATTTTTCAAAAGAACCCCCGAGGTTTTTTCAATGACACTCGATGTAACCGTTAAAAATGCAACGATACACCGGGCATTGGGAGGATTTGACCGATCGCATTCAGTAACATTCACGGATTGCGCTATCGAGGCGTAACTTTGATGGATTTGAGATGATACATGCATTGAATGCAGTATATACCAGGAGAGAGAAGGGAGGCGAGTATCGATTTTTCTCAGTCAGTTAACGAGGGACGAGGCATGTGGGTTTATGCAATTTCGTTTTTGAATTTCAAAAGCTCGGAGCTTTGACTTTTTTTTCGCGCGCTCTCTCACTCTATATATACACACGCGAATTTGTAAATCCGACCTCAACATGAACTCGTTTTATTTCCCGATTGAAAAAGCTATATATACACTTTTGAATATCCCGAAATCCGTTACACCGAATTCTCTCTCCTTTGAATCTTCCTACAGCAGCAATCGATAATCAGAGAGCAGTGTAGTTACATACGCACACACACATACTCAAAGGCATTAGCGTCACAGGCCATTTCAATTTCGCAGTAGTCGAACTTGCTCCGTTGCGCTATCATAAGAGTATACGGGAGGCAGTAGCATCAGTACAGGCTTTTGGATTAACGCAGCTACTCTCTCCTGAGCGCGGGATAACTGAGATTCCTGCATCCGGAGTCGAAGCTCTGAGCTTGCAACCAATTCCGGGCCGAAACTGGCCTTGTCCGCTCTCGAAACTAAGTAAGGACCTCAGCGGCAATCCCGCCTCTGTACTATCCTCGTGTAAGCCGTCGAGTTATTCTGCGATGAGACGTATGCTCTGTGTGTATGGTATCAAGTCTTTGTCGAGTATTTTTTTGAAATTGGTTTGTTGATGGAAAACGTGTGGGAGAAAAGGATCACGAGCTTTTTTAACGTCCTTTGATCGCAGTCTTTTATATAAATTTTATTTTCAATACAAAAAAGAAAACAAAACACGATCCGAACAATAAAAATATATATTCCACGAGAGTAGTTCGATCGAGAAAATCCATCGGAGCCGATTGATTAAATCCTCTTTGTTGGGCATTACCACAAAAAGTAAATTCAATAAAACGCATACTCCTTCACTTCTAATTATTTCATTAAACGAAAAGTCTGATTGCGTTTCAGGAATGCTCGAGGATCGCTCACAGCGCCCCGAGAGAGAGAGAGAGAATTTTATTTTGAATAGCTCGGCAAGCGCTGCGCGATAAATGAAATGCCATGATTGGTGTTTATCAATGCAAACAACGCTCGCTCGCTTGGAACGTTAATCACGGGCATTGACGGTTAAACCGCAGAAAATTCGCAGGTTTCGCGCGAATTCTCGTTTGAGGCGAAATTGTCGATTAAAAGTCAATCTCAGCCCAAACAAAAATCCACCCCGGCACTATGGTATATATATATATATACATATACACCGCGCTCGATTTCTCGATGAACCTCGGACGAGATAACGAGAAACGAAAACAGTCTATTTTCGAATGAGAGTTTCGCTTGTTTTTCTTTTTGTCTCGCTGCGTTACATCGTTTTATAACCTACACAATGCTTTCGCAAAAATCATCCGGTGACATTCGACTGTATACATAAAGGAAAATTGAAAAAAAAAGAAAATAATGGAAATCCTACGAGGCAACTTTTTGATAAACACAAAGGAGGAAGCTGTCATAGCGAACGAAATTTTCCGGGACTCCGAGTACGTCGGCTTGTACTTCTCAGCCTCGTGGTGTCCGCCCTGTCAGACATTTCTCCCGCGGCTCAAGGCAATGTACGAGGAAGCACAGTTGCGACAAGTCAACCTCGAGATTATATTCGTACCCTCAGACTCGGATAATCAGCGGATGACGCGGTTTTTCCTCGAAAATCACGGGACCTGGTAAGGTAGTCTACACTGTGTGTATATATGTGTCAGTCGTGCGCTGATAAATTGAATTCCATTTTGGAAAAAGGTACGCTCTACCCGTCGGTCCGTTGGCAGTCGAGCTAAGAAAGAAAATGCAGATTTTCTCCATACCCTGCTTCGTTGTTCTCAATAACAAGGGCAAACTCGTGACGCGGAACGGAAGAGAGGATTTGGAAAACTGCGAGAATCCGCTGGAGACGTGGCTCACCCCCGGAAGAACGAAAAATGAATCCTAAACTCGGTGATATATAATAAATATAGGATGATAATATTAATTCAAAGCAAACATTTCTACGTATAAGTTATTCCCATAGCAACGTGGATCTTCTCCGACTTTCCGCCTTCAACACAACTCATCAACTCGAGCTATATACACTGCAACGCAACAGCAGCGATCTCGCTCTTTCTTCTCGACACGCGCTGTACTCCTCATCAGCGTCTAATTATAGCGATCGCTAATTGCCCCCTGCGTTAGTTCTCGTCGTATAGTCGCGTGGACGTTCGCACCTTGGAAATTAAACTTTCCAAGTGCGTGCGAGGGGGACTATTAATTAGAGATGTTTACGATACGGAGAAGTCCTATCGTCTCGCTCGCGTAAACTTTGGATTTATGAGGATTATTATAAAATACTTGCGCGTGCCGAGAGAGAGAGAGAGAGAGAATCGATGCTATGATAATGAGGATTTAGGGCTGACAATATGGGAAAACGCGAGCTTATCCAGCCGTGTTTTACGATTACTGGGAAAAAGCGGTCTGCGGAGAGGTTTTAACGGGGAATTATAGGTATATGCAAGTGTGGGGTTTATACGAGTGCTGAGGGATGGCGTGCGAGGTTTGGAATTTTCAGATTCAAAAGTAATTATTAAGAAGTTGAAGTTCTGTATTGTTTGAAGTTCTGTATTGTGCGTACGCGAATATTTTAGCGGAATACCTTGAAGAATGCGTTAGAAAATTTATATTTTGAAATCGCGAGTGTAATGGAGAGATGCAAAGAAGTAATCGGAATAAAAAGGGCTCGTACAAAGCAGTCCATGTAACTGTGATTATTTTACAATCTTTTAATGGATCGTGTACACATTACAGTGATAGCAAGGTTTGTGAGATAGTTTTGAAAGGTTACAAACATACATTTCTGTATTACAAATGACTAGATAAGCTCTGCAAATGTAATAATACTTGAACAAAGCACTAATACCAAATACTGAATCCAAGCACTGCCTATCCTATAAATTCCAAACTCCGAATTGGCTTGAAAATAACAAACGATTAAAAATTCTATCGAAACGAAATCGATAACCGAGCATTATTATTACCTGCATTCGACATCAAAAAATTCGCGTGTCATCGAGATCTGCCACTTCCACATAGAGAAAGTATATTCCCGTCCCCTCGAGACATCGAAGCTTCCTATTAACTAAAAAAAAAATTGCCGGACGGGTTTTAAACTCTTTGTTCTCTCTCTCATCAAAAGAGGAGCAGGAAAAAAAACGCGGCGATTATTTTATTTATACAGTCGGGTACACGCTAATGACGGTAAGCATCGGACGATGATAATAATAACAATCGGCCGCTCGGCTAAAAAGGTAAAAACTTTTTTGCCTCGTTATCTGCCAGCCGTTTCGGGGAGCTTTTGCTTTTGAAGTCGCGGGCTTTCTCTTTCCACGGCTCGATCGTCGCCACTGACGACGACGACGACGACGACGCTATCGTTACAGAAGTCGACCGGCTATTGTTTCCCGCTGCTGCATTCAGTGCTTGCCGAGGCTGTTTCGGGATGAACGGACCTGCCGCTCGAGATAGGCAGAGAAAGATTGGGTGGAAAAGAGATAGACGGGCTGGTTTTGACGGTGTAAGGGACAATACCTCGCGCGCTAATAGTTTGTTTTGATTTTTCTTCGCATTCTTTTGAGAATTTCATCTTGTCGACGTGATTGCACGTTTCAGTGATGATGTTGAGTAAAATATCATAGAATGGAATATACACTGCAGTGGAAATCATGCAGAGGCGTGAAATTCAAAGTATCATTGCAGAATGAAAACGAAATTACTGTATACTTGAAATGACATATACCCCTTCACGTTGGCAACGTTCTGTATACCATTGACATCGTCGAACAGCATTGATTTATTTCTACGCGCAATCAACGAGATATTGTTAGACGTATTTTATTTTGAAATAACATAAATTTCAGGGCGAATCAAACAGCGGCGAGTGAAAATCAGAAGCCTGTCATTTTATCTCGCTGCGCTCTGCAGTCAGATGATGGACAAATATATTCCAGAATTAAATATTGCGCGCGAAATGTTTCTACCAAAATAAAAATAATTCAATCTGAAAATGTGTCGGGAAAAGCTTTTTTCTTCCATCAATCCTACTTCTAACACTTCAAGAGTATTAACCCATATTTTCCCACCATAACGCATCGCAGTCCGCATAATCAATCGATTCTCCGATTAGCCCATCCATACACGTCCACGTCGCGGCTCTCACTCAAAATAGTTCGCTCCCTTCTTCCCACCCCTGACACACAGAACACACGGCGGCGGCCGCTTAATCTGCTTGTATTGCGCGCCGCGCACAATGTCTGTCGCACTTTGCAACCATTACCGACGCGTGTGCAGCAGCCTCAATTTGCTTTCTCGCGGCCGCTTGTTTTCAAAGGGAATTACCGGCTATAAGGATTGACAGGCCGCCGCGTTTGATGGCTCGAGAGGACCGCGTCATCGAATGATGATGACCTCGCGCGATAAGCGTGGCGATGCTTTAGATGTCGTGCGCGATTGCCAACCGATATCGCAGTTGTTCGTGTGTAAAAGGAATTTTTTATCGCGTGGGAGTATTATTGATTCGCTGATGCGTGGATTGATTATGCGCGCGGATTAGTTTATCCGGTTCGCCGGAGTTATTGGTTGAGTATTTTCGCGCTTGATGGGGATATACCTAAGTCTGTTATTGTGTGATCTTCTATATGAGCATAAATAATGTGAGGATAATTGTCCGAATTAAATTTTTTTTTGAGAAACTAGTGAATAATAGCGTAGCTCTGGATACGGTATTCAATGTTTTTGAATGTTGAATCCGGCAAACACGACGACTATTGATAAAGGGGTTATTGATTTTCTGTTTCACGTATAAATACGAACTTCCAACGTTATTTGTTATTTCGTTTTGTAATCAAAACAAGACTCCATTTGTTTTATCAAACTTATTCACCGCGGGGGCCATTACTCTCGAAACGCGCTTCAGAAAACGAATACAATAAAATCAAAATAACTGGAAAAAAATAATGGAACAAGCTCATGTAACGAAAATACATCTAAAATAACGAGAATGAAAGCAAACATCAAAATGAACAAAGGATGTATTTCACTCAGAGTTGATCATATATACCTTTTATATACCCGAATTGAATAACGATTTTTTTCAATAATTGATTAAAACATGCGCTGAACACATCCGCCTCGTGATTCATACACATCCCGCAAATAAACCCGGAAAAATACGGTATAGCAAATAAATAACGAGCAAAAAAAAAGATAAACTCGCGCAGGGTATATAGAGGGGAAGGACGAAGCATAAAGAGGTAGAAGATTAACCGGGCGATCGTGAAATAATTATCGGCTGAGCGGGCTGACGCTGCGCTTTAATCGGACAATTAGCCATTGCGTCAACTGTCCTCGCTTGTTAACCCCCGCGCTTTTGCAGCCGAGTAGAAATTCTCTCTGAAATGCGCGATTCTCTCTCTCTCGTCCTGTTGCTACTCACTCGTCCTCCTCCTCTTTCTCCTCTGTGCGTAGCTACTGTTGTTGCTCTTCTATCCTCAACTCTGACACATTTCCCGATGTTTTCGCGAAACTTGAAGCTGCCTTACAAGCTGCGTCGTTAAACTTGTTAGAAACTTGCCCCGCGGCTAGATTGTCTTGCTAATCAAATTGAAATAAAGCGCGCGCACGGGATTTTCAAAAGTTGTAGTTGCTCTATGTATACATGGGATCTATTATTATCTTTGGAGTTCTATCGTTTCGTATTCGTGTTCTTGGAATTTTAATTGGTATGTGACGATTGTGAGTTTAAGGTAAATTGGATTGTAAGGTTTCATTAATTATATGACAATGCGAAATTGTGCGCTATCATTTCATCTCACCGAAGTTGAATCGTAATAACTAATCTAAATGCGTAATAACAAGAAGATATTTTTTCTCACAGATCGAGGAGACCGTACAAAACGACAAAAGTCACAATCCCGAGAGCAAAATTATCGATTTGACCCTCGACGAGTAGCTGTACAGGCGCAACCCTCGTCAGCGTCGGAAAGTGCAGTGCCAATAGTAATTTTCGGGGGGCCGAGTGCAGTCGCGTTGGCGCGCGAGCGGGATAATTCCCCGCGATCAACAATTCCGCTTGACGACCGATTGGATGCATTTTTTACAAGTCGATGCTCTCGCGCTCACTTCCGTCTGCGTCATTAATTTTCCAAGGGAACGATGCAGTAGTAGCAGAGTCAGTCATTCATTCGTTCGCTATGCGGAGTGAAGTGTGTGCTTTATGACTGAAAATCGAGTTTTTTAGTTTAATGGTGGGGAGAAAGAGTTCTGTCATATTTTGATGGGTAACGTAGGTTTATCAGCGTTAGGTAAAAACACGTTTATAGTTGGAACGTATACATGTTTTTTAACAAATTTATACATGAATTATAAAAAACGTATTACTCCTCCTTTGTGCAATCAAACGCACCAAAGAAAGGGAATTCATTACTCGCGTGTACTCCCACAGAATATTATTCCAGTCACATCGATTCTCCCGCAATCTTCTTGTACCTCCCTCCTGTATATCCCATAAACACGTGAGAGACCCCCCTTGTTGTTGCTTTATTTTACCGCACACGCGAATGTATCCATTCATCGATAATTCAACGAGCACATCAATTAGCGAACGTCGACTCGGCTCCTCGACCATTACGAGGATTACTTTCCAATGTTTTTGCGAGTCGAGGTGTCCACTGCACACGCCCATAGCCGTCCGGTTTGCGTCTCCTTGGCAGCAGGACGTACCTGGTTAAATCGGCACGTGCATTTATTGATTACCAATTGATCGAGTGGCAAAAAGAGATATACCTTGTGTAACTCGTTATAAATTGTTTTGATCGATTTTGATTTTTAAATGAGAATTTCAATTTAGATCGTGGCAGACGTGAAGTACCATAGTATCTTGATATGTGCTCCGTAAGCATATGTTTCAATCGAGATAAGTGTACAGAACAATGGGTACACTCGTGTACTATAAAATAAATTTGACTTAAGGTTTGTTCATTATTTTTTTATGATTTTCCGAAAGAAAAAACTTACTCAAGTAAAGTTTTACGACGACTTGTCATCATTAACATTCAGGATTCTGTTATCATCACAAATTATTGATTCCATTGTTTACAACTTCAAACCCAGCAATCAATTTCCGAAATATCCGAATCGCCGAAAGAATTCAGCGTATAATCGCTTATCCATACCATGGCACCTTTCAGTCATCAAAAAAAGCTCGCATTATTCCATTACAACTTTCAGCCGTCGAAATATAAAATTAAGTACTTTTCCTGCTCGGCAAAGCCACAAAAGAAATTCCATTAAATTTCCTGACTATAGCCATCAGAGCTCCAACGACTGCCATTTCAAGCATACAACACACCGCATCCAAATTCTCGCGTCGAATACCCATCCACGGTTCATCTGCTTTCCTCTCCCCTCGGAATACCACCCCATCAGTGAAATACCTCGAACGAAATTGAATTTTCGAAAACTTGTATATTTATCCGGCATTCCGCGCGTATCCTCGGCGCATATCCACGGTATACACAATCCGCGCGATCTATCGAGGCCTGCGGTCAGAGGAAAAAAAAAGAGATTCCCATTATACGAGGGGAAGAGAAACAGCAAAACTCTTCGGCATTTAGTCGGTCGAGCGAATTTTTGGTGGCACAGTTACGCGTCGTTAGAGCTGCGGAACTTCGGTCTCGAAGACGATATATCATCCGCGAGCTACGCACGAACTTGTCGTCGTCCTGGGAAAACTTTTTGTGATCGTGGACGGTATTTTTCGTGCGTATGTGCGATTGTCGAGCACAGAAGTACGCTGAATTACCTCTTCTAGTTGACTCGATTCGAGGGAAGCTTCTTTGTTCGGTATACGCACGCGCGAACATGCGTATTGCGTCGTATACTTACGAGGTGGGTATGAAAGAGTCGATATTACGTGTTTAAGGGTTGGGGTAGTTTTTCCAGATCGACGAGCAAAACAAGAGGTACGTGGGATGGGGTGAGGCTGATTGATTTTGGTTCATCGGGTGACTTGTTGCCTGGAAGTCATCGATTAGGGACTAGTAAATGCGAGCTATGGATTTTTCTTACTTTTTTTGCAAGCTACTGCTACTCAGAAGTTATATTTTTAAAATGTGTAAAAATAGTAAAGATTCAGTTTTATTTTCACCTTTTAACACCACGTTTATTTCCTCTGATTATGAAAAGGCATAAAAACGATATTATCAAAACAACTCTACCACATGGTATAGCCTGACGACTTGACATACGTTGTTTTAGATGGCAGCGTTAAAAAAGTAACCACATCTGGAATTAAATAAACCACACTGTTGGTTCAGATCTTCCTGCAATAACAATCAATAAAACTAGAAACACATAGTGTATCGCAAACGCAGTGAAAATTTATTTTCGCCTTTCATAGACTTTGTTATCCTTATATAATTATTTTCAAAAAATCATTGGACTGCAAACATAATACACCCAACTTCTCACAAAGCCCCACTCAAATTTCACCACGATAATAATCTCCTTGAACCCAGGGCTTTGAGCACTTTGAGCAATGCACTTCATTAAATCGCATTTTCACAACAATGCCCTCTAAAATCATAATTACGCACTCGACTTTGTCGGACCGATTCATACATACTCCATTATTTACAAATATCCTCCTCTAACCATCTCCTGCGTATAACCACAGTCCGGCAAGTGCTGCCATACGGCGGCCGCAATATCGGCTATATTCTTTACGCGAACGTCCGGCTTCTCATCGCATCTTCCGACCACGCATTTTCCGCGAATGCCTTTTTACTTCTTGGCACGTGACACCCACGTCAAAGTACGTGCCAACGACTCCGTCCACCTCTTTGTATATATATATATGTGTATGTGTGCATATATATATATAAACACCACAGACTCACGTACGACTGCAATCGTGCAGTGCAGAGGAGGGAGAACGAGTCTTTAGCTGAAGTGTATTAATGACATCGCCCATTGCTTTATAATTCATTTTGCGTTCGCCCGCGCTGATTTATGGCGCCCATTTTTTACTCGGCTAATTGTTTGCCGGGCGCGGGTCAGTAAACTCGGATGAGGAATGAGCGGAAAGACTTGGAATTTCTTCTTTTTTTTCGTTGTTCCTGGAAAGTAGACTAAACACGTGTGTGATTTAGATTAGGGATTTATGTATTCGGCTCTTACACATACGGTATTATAGTCGGCGTAAAGCTTCGTAATTGGCGGTTAAATTCGCGGAAAGTATTTTATTTAAAGCTCGTATTGAAAAGGATTTTACAGATTTGTACGAATAAAAGGTATATAATATGGATGTCGCGGTGAAGATATTAATAACGTGTAATAAATGCAGTATATATCGGGAAAATGGAAAAGCTGAGAATTATAGGTTCAAACGATTGGAAGCAATAGCTATAAAATAAAAGTGGATGTTCAATAATAACGCGTTGTTATCACACAAATGGAAAATCAGTATCGAATCCATAGTATGGAATGCTGATACCTTCAGCTGGCCAGTATTATTGAAGTACAATCTCGATTATTGGAGACGCTTGAAGCTGAAAGGAGCTTGCAAGCAGAAAACCCCGATAATAATCCAAATATAATTCGAGGTTTCAATTCTTTTCATCAGAGGATTATCGCTACCATTACCAGTGAAACAGAGGCCGATATAGCACAAATTCCAAATAATTTCTTTAGAAAATCTTTTTTCCAACGAGTCTCCAATCATCGTCGCCAGTCGCCACGAATCTACCCAAATAAAACAGAAGAAAAAGTTGGAACAATCTAATCAAGCCTGACCCATAGAAACTCGAGAAAAGCTCACGTAATAGCACTCCACCTCATTAATTTCCTCAAACTTCGTCTCTTTCTCTCTCTCGCGCGCGCTTTTCCAGCTTGCCAATCGAGAGTCATCGAGGCGCGAACTCTCGAGAAAAGACCAGCCAAGGTTCTCGCATCAGCGTCAATCGAAGTCCTATATAAGCCACTGCTGCCATCATCTTTCTCTCGCGCACATCTCGAGGCTTTCTCGAGTGTCGGGTATGGCACTTAGTCGCGGTTCGTTAGATGCTGAGATCTTGGGATACTTGAAATTTCGACCTGACGGCTATCAGCGTGTTTTACAATTTTCGCCTTGCCCTACGGCGTAACGAGTGGTTTTGGCCTGGACGAGAAGGAAAACTTGCTGTGGGAGAGAAGTGATCGAAGCTAATGCGAAGGTGGCTTGTTGGAGAGTGATTGAACGCGGGTCATGATTTGAGAGAACAATTTTCTTATTGCTCCGCAGTATGTTTGTATAACTATAAGATTGTGGTGTTCACATACTGTGATTATAATATATAGTGATTTATTATATTAGTGGGTGTAAAGATGATAAAAATCATTGATGTAAACGTTGCAATACGTTGCGGATAGGATTTGCTAGCGAATAATTTGACGCGGGAATTTGTTAATATGTATCGACCACGGAGTATGCGACTTAGTAGGCGAATCAGTAAAAACGAATTTATATGAGGCAGATTGGGAATAAATTTGAAACTGTGTGTGTTATAGTGCGAGTAGCAGACTATTCGTTATAATTTGTATTAAATTTGGTTGACCAATAATAACATTGCAATTGGTCAATTTTGTCAATATGCGTCTGTACAT
Organism: Cecidostiba fungosa; assembly: GCA_900474305.1. Classification (NCBI taxonomy): domain Eukaryota; kingdom Metazoa; phylum Arthropoda; class Insecta; order Hymenoptera; family Pteromalidae; genus Cecidostiba; species Cecidostiba fungosa. The sequence goes on along the minus strand of UCOJ01000432.1, from coordinate 84,100 downwards.
CTATACCCAATTACAAATTGACGGTGTCTAAACTAAACGTACATCTGTCAAGCAGTTATAACATACGCGGCTCAAGCAGTAAGCCGTCAAGTAGTTTTGGCATAGATGGCACACTTCTATATGTACATTCTGCGCGCAGATTGTGATGAGGAAAATGGAAAAGTGTCTATGCGCTACCTATCGTCGCTAGCCAGAATCTTATAGAGAGTTGTAAAGTTCAAGCGGTGGGGGAAAGCCTGCACACTAAAAAATCCTTAGAGTAAAAAATTACTCTAAGTATAGAAACAAAAATTGAGCCAGTCTTTCGCTCGAGTGACATTTCACTCGAATGTAGAGCCATTTTTCACTCAATAGAGAATTATTTTTCAAAAGTGAGGTTATGTTTTGCGATTTAATCCTTTACCTTGAGTGGAAAGTATCTCTAATAGAGTGATATTATTTAAGTTAAATTTCCACTCGAATCCGATTGGCTTAGTTTTGACTCTAAGGATTTTTGAGAGCAGCCAGTCCAAAAACTGGTGTTTTAATTGATGCTGCAGGCTCACACATCGCGGACCTTTTTTCTCCGTGGGAGTCTTGACGAATTTTTTCTATCGTACGAAAAGTTAAAGAAGAAGCATCAGTATAATCAAAGATAATATGCGTCAGTCTGGCTGTAACAATAAAAAAGAAAGAAAAAAAGGAGGCGCACAGTTACGCAGCATTTAACGACGGAACGTCGATAATTGTGTCTTTATCGGCAATAAAGAGTGTTCCATTGTTGCGAACGCAGAGTTTGATCGGCGAACGTTGAAAGGCTGGTAATCACGGTAAATCAGCCGAAGCCTTTTACGAATCGAGCAAATTAAATAAAGAACTTAAAAATTTTTCGAGCCAAAGTGCCGGTTGAATAAAATATTGCAACGATGAAAAATTAATGCTACCCTCTCTCTTTCTCTCGGCTCTAAGTGCGTTAAAAGTCCTTATAGAACAAGCTAAGCTATTAATCAATCATCCCAAAAGACTAAGCGCTTTTAAGACTTTTTCACGACAGATCGTTATGAAATTCCGTTAAAATTAAGCGGCATATTCCTGGCGAATCCCAATCAATATCTGTAACAATTCATCAACAAAGATTCAACTAATGATCCAATACAGAAACAAAAGCAATAACCACAATTTTATACCCCTCTATACACTACACCGGTACATCAGATCTGGACCCCTCTGCTCACTTTGGCTCTGCGTTAATCGCCCGGTTCCTCTCCTCGGCAAAGTTTTTGTCCAAGAGCGCCCGATTTTCTCCCCGATTGAAAATAAATCAGGCGAGAGCTCGTGCGACGATATTAGCCCATCGGAGTAGGATCGTAAGCTCGCGCGCGAATGACAGCAGCGCGCAGAGGAAAAGCAGCAGCGAAGTTGTCGGCTAAATCGAGCGTATCGGCCAAGGGGTCGATTTCCCTCTAATCGACTTACGAGCCTGAGAAGCCTACGGTATAACGAGCGGTTCAGACGGGAGAGAAGGAAGAGACACTGAAAAGAAGTCGCGGATGAAAGGGAGGAAGATGGAAGAGCCGACAGCGTTTAGCTCGGCTCGAATCTGTTTCTGTCTACTAATCCAATATTTCCTATTGCTTTAGCTCCGGACCCACTATCGTAAAAATGTAATTAAAGAGGGGTAATTAAGTGGCTTGTATGGCTGTGCCTTTTTTTCCTCTCTCCCTCACGCGGGATATATTTCGTTTAATTTTTATTTGATACGCGGTCGGGCTCTGGCTTTATTGAATTATTGCGTGCGGCCCATTCGGACGATTTATCAAAGTTACTTATGCTTCGGTGTTTTCTGCCAGGAAATCGGGTATTATTGCATTACTGGCATACAACGCTACGATTAATTTCTTTCACTCGTCGTTAAAACTATACTTGCTACTAATTAAAGTGTCAACTCCTCAAGTATTATGCAATATCTCCTGTGAAAAATTCGTTTCCTTTTTCTCTTCCACCGACGCCTTATATCTCCGGCAGCTCATCATTGACATTCTCATGCCTAATGCAAAGAGAGAAAGAGCAGATAGATCGGGACACTTTTTTCACGCGTTCGGTAAACAGATGCTCGAAGGCACGTGTATATATACGTGAGGGATTCGCGGCTGAGTAGAGAGAGAGAGAGAGGCGCCGGCTGATTATGGTCTCCGGTATATAGCATCGCGACGCCTGATTTGCGATTCGGTCCGTCTGAATTATTCAGGAGGACTTCTTTTCTCCTTTCGCCCGCGTGTGTCTTCCGTCCGATAGCATCGGCTCGTTTTTTGCGACGAAGCCGACGAGATATCGAGAGAGAAGAGAGATGAATCTCTTTGACGACGATGTGCGCTGTGGAAACTCTGCGACGTACAAATCGAAGTAGAATGGGCGGGGTGTTTAGAGATTTGAGGGTTTTCGCACTGGAAAGTTTTCGAATTCCGTAGGGTAGACCAAAGGTAATGAATTTTTCATAAGCATTTCTTACATGAAAATAAAAACTTCATTAACAGGACGCGCCAGAGGAAAAGTAAAATCTATACTATTACACCGCAATTATTTATAACGAAGCTCGACAAAAAAAAATCCCAATTAGACACACTCACTCACAAGCTACGCCGCTATTTCGTCTCGATTCTCCCCAAGAAACTTCTCAGCCTGACGTCGCTCGCTAATTTTCTCTCGCAGCGGGAAAAGACCGAGACAGAGAGAGAGGAGTAAATCGTCACGCGTAATTACCCGGTCTCGGGACGAAACTGCCAATCAGACGCGGGAGCATTGGCCCGCCGATCTGCACATCGACTTCGCTAGATACACAAAGAGATCATTTACATGCAAATAACACGAGGCGATACGAGCCAGCAGTGCAAGTGAGTAGACAGTCTTTCGCAGAAGCGATGCTGTAGGTTAGAGTGGAACTGGTCAGTTGTTGCTTTAAGGAGAAGATTGGCGTGATGCTAAGTATAGTTTCTAGATGTTTTTTTGGGTGTAAATATTAATGTTTGCAAAATATTTGTTGTATTTACTTTTAGAAGAAGTCCTCATTATTTTTGAGAATTCATCCGACTGAGTAATTTTTTTGTAACGACTACTTATTGTTACAGTACATTTTCTCCGTACAGTTGTGTTTCTTTTACTACACTTTTTCCATTTATGGCGGTATAAACTCCACTGACGTTTTTTGCACCGACGTGCTCTCAACTTATATTTTTCAACTTGCTTCTTCTTTTAGAAAGCCCATTTGGCTTATTTTCTTGTTTCTCCCTTTTTTTCAGTTCAACTCGAACTCTTTAGCTTTTTTCCCTTGTGTTTCTCAGTTTTCACCCTTGTTCAGTTTCAACTGATTTTGGTCTTTGCCTCTGGTACTCTTATGCTCCTATTATCTTTAGACAGTATATACAGCTTTTACCGTAAGTATTTTCGAGAAAAGCTTCAGAAGAAGGAAAACCATTACCTAATTCTTACTGAATAAAACAGAGAAATCCTCTATGGGAAGCGCTAATTAATGAACCCACTTCAATTACGCGAATATTTAATAAAACATAATTAAAAGCCCGCATATCATCGTCAAAGTAATTAATAATTTTTAACGCGAGTACACGAAGCGCAGCGCCACTAATTAAAAAAAAAAAGAAAACATTTCTCATTTCATCGCAAAAAAAAATTTTCTCACCAAAGTAATACCGCACTCCCAGCGACTTCACTCGGATTGATCGAGTCGGCGTCTTCTCTTCTAAACTCATTCATTCTAACGACATTTGGCACATTGGCCGAGCCGCGGTGGCACTCGGCGTTAATTAAGAGTAATTGCACCGCACGAGCTTTATATATATATTTATACACACACACACACACACACACACACACACACACATACACCGTCCACGTTTGCCGTCGATAGTTCGCGCGAGCAATCACTTAAATTTTAAAGGCCGCGAAATTCGAGCGAGGATTACAACGCTGCCTCGAGAACAAAGGTGCATTGGGAGAACGAGGATTTAATCTTTTAAGGTCCAGCGCAGGTTACGCGTAGGTATATACGTGCGTTGTAACCGAATGGAACGTTTGGAGCGTTAACGTATTTGCGAATGGCTACATTTGTTACGTAAAGGTTCACAAAGGGGTGTGGTTTTAGTCCTGTAAACAATAAGCGAGAGCTGGTTTTAAGAGCTTTCATTGTGCTTGCGTAGGAGGAATAAATGTAGCCGCTTCTTTAATAATTTAATTCTTAACGACCGTTTCATTCACTTTCCAGTACATCGTTTAAAGAGAGTAATAATGAAAAAAAAACGTTTGCAGGAAGGAAACAATAAGTGATTGGTTAGAAATTGCAATCAAAGAAATAGCTTATGCCAGCTTGCTCGACACCGTACTCTCTTTCTCTCAAGCTTTCTAAGAAAACAAGCTTGCGACACTCAAAACGATCAGGAAATGAAAAACGTCAACCAGCTACGCTATTAGTAATACCCATTAAAAGTCGAGCAAATTTTGCGTAAGATCACTTTGGCTCGTAATAGACGCCTACAGCCCAAAAGGTTTTCAAATCTTAGAAATAGTCGCTTTAATGCTTATACATCGCTTCCCATTTGTAGCGACGGGAATATCCACGACACCTAACCGTCGACTATCCGAATTTCGAGTAGACGAACCTCTTGAGAATATATATCGCCGTCAGTCGGTGGACAAGTTCAACAGAAGAGTAGCAGTAAGTAGCCTTACCTCAGAGAAGTATATGTACATCGCACGCATGTATATAAGCCGGGCACATTTAAACGTCACTTTCCGCGCGTGTTTACGAGCTGTTCAAGTTCCCCGCACTTCCGGAGCTTTTTCTCTCTAGAGATTGAAACTGCCCCTCGACGCAACAACAATATCGCTAAAAGTGGAATGGACTCAAAAGAGAAACGTGCGCTTGCAGCGAAGCCACGGAATGAAGTTGAAGTCGTTGCGTCGGGTCGATTCTATTTTCGGGGCGACTTTCGAAGTCGTGCTTGAAATACATCCTCAAAAGTACGCGGAGAGAGCGTTACTATACCAGCGGTTTTACATTCGCGGAACTAATAAACCCCCCCCCGCCAACATTCTATATCGGACTAAAGTTAGAGCGCCGTCGTGTGCTCTTCTCTATATACTCTTATATGCAGATCCGAGATGCGTTCGATTATGTAAACGACCGAGTTAGGGCCCCATAAATATCGTTTTACGCGGAGACTTTATGTGAGCGATTTTTTTTCTCGCAAATATTTACAGGCTCGTGAGAAAAATGTCCGCAAGGATCATCCATTCTCCGCAACAGTGCGTGTTATTAGTTTTATTTAGAAATAGAACGAAAGCTTCACGAAATCGCGATTTATAGTTCCTTAGACGCTTGCAACCCCCTTAACGCTTTCTATTACTAGCTAACGCGAGCAGCGGGTTAATTAGCGCGATTCCTCTATATAGCGTTATACACAGAGTAGTCCAAAGCGCAAATACAAGTCGCACAATTAAATCGTCCATAAAATAGCCTAGATTTATATGCTCCCCCCTATGCAAACGTCCGCCTTTACAACCGTCTGCTTTTACGCTCGCTCACGCGCACCACTCAAGAAAAGCTCGCAAGTTGAAGGAAAAAAGAAAAGAATGATTCCGCAAATAGGCCACTTAAAGCCGTCGAGACAAGTCACGTAATATAAGACGCCAGTAGTACACACACCTGCCTATTATCGTGTGTAACGATCGGCGCGGGTGGGGGCGACAAATACAAATTAATTAATAACGTTCATAAACAGCCGAGCGCCGTCGCTGTAGCGCGACGTTAGTTAATACCTGGTAAATTATCCCTTTCTCTCTCTCTCTCTTGCATACTTGCGCAAAGATCATTAATTTATGCGGCGAGACTCGGGGTTGCAGTGTCGCCCCTTTTCTCCTCGCGATAGGGAATTACTAAACCGGCGCTATGCTGCTGGTATTTATTCTACTACCTACTGCTGTTCTAGATCTCTCGCGCGCCGTTTATGGATGCTCGTTTTACAAAAAGGCTTCTATCGGTCGTATTTTTGTTATATTATATATAGGGTACATATTGTAAAAGTGATTATTATTCTTTTGTTTACATTCAAACGACCTTGCGACGTAAATAATAGAAAACTCATTTATCACGAAGCATAAATCTCAACGGTCGTGTATATTAATCGCCATAAATATAAACAGCCTTATTATTCCGTAAGTTACGACGTCGTCCGAATAAGTACAGCTTCCGGCCAAGGCGACTGGCAATTAATAAAAGTCGCAATAAAAATCATTGAAAATACAGCCCAAGTAGTCCGTAAACGGCTATACAAGCACTCTACCCCAGCAGCAACAGCAGTTTATTAACAATAATTAATTAGCCGAAGCTATATAAGATTCCGGAAGTAGCGCAGGTGGGTGAGTGCGCAGGGAGGGCGTTTTTAAATTTACGGCTAGGCCCGGACTGTAATTCCCGTATACACACAGGGCTAAACTCCAGAGAGAGAGAGAGAGAGAGTGAGAGCAAGGGTTAATATAACCGAGAGACTGCGCACACTGGCCTTCTTCCCTTTACGAGCTGCTCCGGGAGTCCTCTGCGCTACAAGGGGATTATTACGGACGTAACAATGAGAGGTGGCTACGCTGTAAGCCGGTGAGTATAGAGGAGAGAGGCACTGATTTGCCAGTACGAAGCCACTCGACGCTTACTCTCGTCTCGAGAATGTTTCATTAACACGCGTGTAGGGTCGTTGTTATTGTTGTTGTTTTACTACGGTGTGATATTGGTTGCAGCTGGATGATTTGATAGAATATTTACAGTATTTTTTATTGAAGAATGGGGAAAATTTCATACCAGTGAAGTCGCTTGCGATCGTTATGAGTATAGGTGGTGGAAGATAACTTACCTGTAACAGAAAAATAGAGAAAATGTTAAATTTGTGGCTGATAAAGATAAATTAAGGAATTAACAAATTTTGATTAAAATTAACTCTATATCTTTCTACCATTTGCCGGAAGCCAAGTTTAACAAACCACCCGAGCTCAAGTCCCAACGCACCGTCTCAGATATTAATTAACGCACGAAGCTTGCTCACCCGAGTCGCGGATCATCGCGTGAAAACGTTAAAATTCACTTAACACTCCTATTTCCGCCTCGGCGTTGCAGAGAGTAGCTCTTTCTCTCTTATATACTCACGCGTAGCGTAAGCGTGAGATTGAAATATCTCGTGTAACGAGTATACAGGGCCGCATATCGCATCCATTCGTTAGGCACGCAACGAAGGAGAGCAAAACTCGTCGCAAGCTCAGGCTGTAAATCAAAGACTCCTGCCTTTCGCGGTATTATCGGCCGCGGAAACTTGCGCAATAATATAACGACGAGCAGCGGCAACTTAATATTCCCTCTTCCATGTCGATCTTCCTTATGTCGCTGCTGCTGGCCGCGCGAGCTTAATGCGTCTGCGAAAAGCCGTTAAGAGGCCGTTCATACCGAGTGAGCTTCTAAATTAGATTCGTCGTGCGCGGGACTACGTTGTGACTTCAGCGAGAGAGCCAAAAGACGCGACGGTCGAGAGAGGAAACAGTGGAATTCTCGTACGCGCGCATCGTGAGAAAATCTTGACGGACTTTGAAACGACCGAGGGGTGATGAAGAAGAACTCGGAGGTGGTTTAGGTCGTTAATAATTTTGAAGCTTTGTCTGCGATATCTACATTGTGTTGCTCGGTGAAAGTCGTGGTTATTAATATTCCGAGTTTTCCTTTTTATTAGAATTAGATTCTGGTATGTATTAACACGATGAATAAAATCAAAAGTGTCTAACTTGGCTGCCAAGCCAAATTAAAAAGAGGAAACACCCTCGTAGGAATCTAAAAAGAAAAGAAATAACTTAAAAGCTCATATAACAGGTCATATTGGCAGAGAGAAGACGAAGAGAGAAAAAAAAGATATCACGACCGAATAAGATTCGTGGGGAGCCTGAGCAGCTGGTGCCGGTGTCGTCGTAGTCGTAGGAGCTTTTGCAAGCTCTCGAGGCCTCCCGAACACGCGGGGCGACATAAAGCTCGGGAGGAGCTCACGTGGTAAACGGGAAAACCATAGCTGCGGAATGGCTTCTTTATGGGGCAATAACGGGGGACTCGTGTCTTGTCGCTGTAAATTATTAACTTCTTTGCAGCCTCGTGCCTCTGCACTTAGCCCGATGGCGCAAACGTTATAACAATCGCTTTACGACGATCGTCTATTTACTCGATGATTAACAAACGTTAACGGCTTTATGTGCTTGTAATGTTTTGTGCGACTTTTTTTTACGTATTTTTATACCTTCCGTTCTGTATAACTTTAATGAGCAATAAAAAAAAAGTTTGTTCTAAATCAAAATAACGATGACTCAAGAAATTCACTTGTCCTACTTCATATATATTTTTAGCAGTATAGGTTAAACCCGCATCCGATAATCACCCGTTTCCCAGTAGCATCAGCAGCTGAAAATCCAGCTCCATTCCAAGACTAATCGAGCTCAGAATAGAGTATATTTATCGCGATTCACGCGCCGAACGAATATTCAATTACCGTGGCGCGCGCGCCGGTCATTGTTTTGCGCGCGGCAATATTGACTCCTCTCAAAGCGCAGTCACTTCGCATCCTTCTCTCTCTCTCGGCGAAGCTCGAGTCAATAGGACACCCGCTGCTGACGCCAGAGTCAATATTATCGAGTCCCAGGTATCAAGCGGCAGCAGCAGCGTCATATACCCCCCTGAGGCTCGAACCTTCCCCCCCCCCACCCCTACCCCCTCCTCGTTCATTACCTACGGAATATTGCCAGGCGGCGAAACCCCGTCGCGAAAGCTCCTAAGACGACGGGGTGCTAATTAAAATCCTGCGATTTAAAGCTACACCGCCTGAAAAAGAAATTAGTTTGCTGCTGCTGCTGCTGCTTTTTACATCGCGTGGCTGAGCGGACCAAACCTTTATCTACTGAGGAGCTTTTTTTTATGTTTGCTATGTTGCGCATTGTTTTGAGAGAAATCTCATTTGGCGTCTGTGAGGCGTAATGAAAGCGATCTCTCGTTTGATATAGATTTGTTTGTCGGGGATGCTTTGTTTCGAGAGCTTTTAATATATATATTCTGCTGTTTGACAAAGGGGATTTGGTTCATTAGTAAGACAGACGAGTCTGTTGTGAAATTAAATGAGCTTGACGAATTATATTACTCTGACGGTCCATAGCAATATTTGTTGTATCTCTTACAATTGTCTAATTAAGTTTTAATTTAAAAATCTGGCTTAAGACAGTCACAGCTTCTAGAATACACCTAAAAGTAAAAGAAGAAAGGCAAAGAAAGTGATCCTTCATACGAGACCTCGACAACGTGCAAGGATCGCGCGAAAATCCAAAGAAAAAAAACAAGAAACGACAAAACAAGAAAGCGCAGCGCCTGTCAGGCGGAAACCGTGGCCCATAACTTCGTTTCCATGGGAATATTGTTGGCAACAGGTGGAGAGGATTTCCGAGTGCCTAGCGCCACCGCAGCATGGCCACCACTGCTTCTCTCTCTCTCTAGCTCGTGTTGCGACGCGCAGCTGACAACGCAATTTCGTTTCGCGTCTCGCTGCTCTCATGATTGCCGCTATCTTTTCGCTTATTGTGACGCTGCGGAATTTGCAAAATAGAAAAAAAAGCGCACGAGGGCTAGAATGAACGAAAAAATATGCGCGTCCGGAGGTTGTATATAACACACTGGATCTCTCTTTATACGCTTGCAGAGGTTTTAATGGAAGCCGCGTTGTTTACCGCTCTGAATTTCGGGGACGATTAACTCGTGATTTTTACAGACCCCCGTTTTAATTTGGCCGGAGTGAGTTGTTTATGGGGTTAGTCTGCCTGGGTGTGTGAGATATGATCGTTTGGTGGAAATCGTGTGTGGTATTCGTGTAGGCGAAATTCGTCGGAATGATAAATATTATAACACAGACTTTTTTATAATTAAAAAATACCGAATGTAAGCACGTTTTAAAAAGCGTACAGGATTATAAAAGTTATATACGTGCTCTAAAAGCCCGAAAAAAAAACGTGTCACCCATTTTCCATCCCAAAACAAAGCTTCCGCGTCCTCCGAAATCAGCGTAGACGAAATTCTTCTTCTCGAGTCGCACATTCAAGGTGGCAAGTATAGCGGTCCAAGCACCGTAAAACGCTGTATTTCCACGAGTACATCTTCAAAAATCCGTGTATTTTTCGCCGGGGTGTTATATAAAAAGCAGAGCAGTGGCAGCACTTTAAAGCTCACGATAAACAAGCTGCGCGAGGAAAGACACAACACGAGAGGAAGAGCGCGTGAGATCTTGAAAAATGAAAAAAGCGTCGCGCGATTGTGATTCAGCTGACGGAAAGAGCTTGCGAGCGTTAACGAGCGCGGAGCCCGAGGAAAATGCATAAATATTTGAATGAACGCGGAGACTACGGAGACGTCTTCGCTGGAGGAATATCGACAGATATGGAATTGAATTTTTGCTAGAGGTGATGAATGCTCGCCTTTGAATTGTTATTGTACTTTTCTTTATGGCGTATACAAAAGAAGCTATATTTCGCGAATAAGTAGAACATGACATGTTTGGTAAGACGCACGTCTATCGAAGCTGACCGACAATCTATATATCGACGAACAAAGCCAACTTCCCGCCGTACGTCTAATTAACCCCGCGTAATCGCGGAGCATAACTTAATCTCCGGCAGGTCTCAACTTCCGCGGGTCTTCGCTCGCCAAGGGCTACGCTTCTCCCGGGTAAAGACGCTTATCCGATCCGAGCCGGAGATCCTTCTGGAGTTAAGGTGACTACTCTCAGCGGGAGAGAACAGGACGCCGCACAAAAGCTCTTGCGCGTATAAGTACCACTGAGGCTTTGCGCACCTGGGACATGTGTACAGGGGGGATGTGACGCGGTGTGTCGGCCTCGACGACGTTATCGTGATTCGCGCAGCGGGTGGACTACTGGTTGTAAGCTTTTAGTGGCGCATTAGGGAAGCTGTCGACGCTTGCAGGCGAACACGCAATTTTTTTTTTTTTTTTTTTGTTAGGGAGTGGTAAGTGTTTGTTACGTGATTTGTCGGTGATTGAAATATTGAATGTAGGTACGTTGTTTTTTCGCGGTGTTGTATCAGATGTAACCTATTTATAAGCTTTGTTTTTAAAAATAATTAAAGTGTCCGAGTGTATGGATTATGTTTACGTTTTGTTAAGAGAGGAAAGAAATTGTGGCAGGTTGCCAGAGAGAAAGTCTCAGGAGATAAAAAACAACTGTGGTATAAATATTTTTCACTGGCTCAAAGAAGCTTCGATATCTAAAAATACGCGATGTAGTGTAGAAATCAAATCGAGCTTCAAGGTTTCGTATTTTTAATCGTAAATTTTTTATTTTACACGAGCGACTTCGACTTTCGCAAAACTTGCAATATGATGCCACCATAATATACGGTTTTAATAAGTCCAAACAAGTTTTCCAACTTTTCGCATCCGAAAAGCTTGTTTAAAAAAAAGTGCATGAAAAAGTACGCGCACATTTCGCCTGAAGTGTAAGTTTGCAAATAGACGCATATATATATATGCGCCAGTGCAAACTTTAACGTACAAATGAGTAGCTGCGCGTCTAAAGCTCAGCACAGCGCGCGATAAAGTGTGAGCAGACGAGCAATTTCCTGCTGCTTCGAGCTGGTCACATGTGCACGTACAAATGAACTTACGAACCTAAATATACGCGCACATAAACACAATTTATATCCACACAGCATGTCCCGGACCTACGTCAACTGGTTATCATCGAGGCTATCAACTATATATATATATACACCAGATAACTCGCTTTCAGCCAGACCTTCGAGGTGTAAGTAAAAAAGAAAATCCAGAAAACCTTTGAGCTTTCAGAGCGAAAAAGGTGTATTGGAAAAAGATTGTATCGCTTGTTCGGTTTTCGATATTTTTTGATGGTAAACATCCAGATTTATGTAGGGTTTGAAAAGGGTAATTTCTTTAGTAAACGTGATAAGAGTAGTAGATTGTAAAAGATTTTCAAAATAAACATTGTTTACACAGTCGTTTGTATGCCTCGACAAACCCATAGCGTTTACTAAAACCAATAACCCATTAATCAAGCATCCGCCGGTTTACAACAGTAATTTTCGTCAGCCACACGATCCACTCTTTTATTTTTCCACGTGTAACTCGCGTATACTATTCACACTGACCACAATCACAAGCTCCCATTTTTGTCGACCGCAATCAAAAACCCATCATAGCCTCATATCGTCCGTCAAAGCCACTACTATAGCGTACAGTAATACAGTTCATTCGCAATAACGCCGCAGCTATAGCTCACGTTTATTCGTCAAATTCAATTACACGGGGGGAACGATGTCTCGCGAAAATCCAGCAGGTGCCTTATTAGGCTCGTTCCCGCGACATTATCCCGCTGACTGATCGGCCGTGTCGTTCGTGTACCGACTCCATGTGTAACAGGTGCTGCGCTGCTGTGTGTTGGGTGTACTTATAGTCTGGCATGTGCGCGATTTACCGAGAATACCTATACGCGATGCTGGTGAGGTGTTTTTAATTTCGAGCTAGAGTGTGAGGTATGTATTTTTAAATTTTGTACTTACGATTTTAATGAAAAAGGAAAATGTATAGCAGAGTATAAGTAGATTTATTCCGGCTTTTGTAAGACAGTGCCTTCGGCCATTCCGATGACAAATTCAATAACTGCGTTCTCATTAAAAATCTCCCAATGTAGCAATTCGCACACAAAGACTAAAGATCGAAGACACAGTCACCGCCGGTGCGCGTATAATCTATATATAATCCATAACTATAAAGGAGAGCTTTCTCGAGCATTATATACCTACACACACACAACACAACACGCTCGCAATTATCCCCGTCATTGTAAGCTAAGCGAGCAATCGACTGAGAGCGACAAAGGAGAGCGAGCGAAATATCGCGGTTACAATTTATAATGAGTTTGTCACTGAATCGCCTCATTATGCGCGTCGACGCAATGCAAAAAGTTTATATAGCCGCAAGGAGAGGAGAAAGAAAAGCACTGCACCGAGGGCGCTTCGCAAAGGCCGCGGCTTGGAAAGAGAAACTTTTTCAGTTTCTCTTGTCGTCGTCGTCGTCGTTGGGCCAATCAGCGATATAAATTTCGCGTACGCATATAAAGAGCGAGAGCGCAAAGAATACCGGCGTCGACGACAAATTACATTCCGCTCTGCCGCGGGCGCGCTCGTATATACAGGTACACAATGCAGCTCTTCGAGAAATTGCACAATTCGAGCGAAGAAAAGAGGCCGCGGAAAATCTAGTGCAAAACAGGACACATACAAAGAAGGGCACATAGAAGTTTTCGCAAAGTTCGACGCGTGAGAAACGCGAAAAATTTTTTTCCCCTGCAAAGATCCGCGGGATATGTATATATAAAGGTGCGCGTATACGCGCGGCGCGCTTTTTTAATTAAAAGTACTGCAACGCGCCCCATTACCTAGCGAATTTACAATAGCAGCGAACGTCGTGCTCCTCCTCTCTCGCTATATTCTTTTTTTTGCGCTCTCCCGCTTTGGCTCTTAATTCGCGGAATGCATGTCGTTAATGAGTAATTATTCTAATTTGATACTACTGCGGGTAGAGTAATGTACTTTTGTGCGTCGAATTTTTAGTTTTATAATTAATTCTCGCTTTTAGTCTGCAGCGAGGAAGGTGGAAGTTTAAGCTCTGGTATTAGTTATTATTACATTTCGTGATTTTTGCTATGGAGCTTCGCGTGGAAATCATAATCCGGAACTATGTGGTGAGATGAGCAAGTGTTCACGTATCATCAAAAATCTACTTATTGCACGAATTCAAAGCGATGGTGATAATTTTAGTACATAGAGAAAACGCGAGAAATTTTAAAACAATCAATGCAACAGGAATTTGAAAAATTCTAGAACGTCCAGATAGAAATATAATTCTGTAGTATAATAATAGGTTAAAGTAAAAAATAGCTTATTAGTTATATCTAAATCTTACTGATTATAGTAACGGAGCGAGTGAAAGGTATTAATGATCAATTATTAAGACTATCTGAATGAGTGAAATGCACAGGAGAGAAATGCAGAGTATCAAATCTCGAAGATGAATATTCAAACCGGAACTGGAATTATTTATGTGCCGAGGCATTCATGCAAATAAGTCGAGTTATTTCAGATCTTGAATAACTAATATTAATTAAGAATGCTCGGTTTCACTTGATTTTTGCAATGCCGGTATTTTCCCACAGTTTTAGAATTCGCCATTATCTATAGACAGAAAATCAATATTTGTAAGTTTTCTCGATAGCGTTTATTCGCTTCAACAAAATATTTGCTATAACAAAAAACAACAATCAATAAAATTATCAAAAGAAACATCCTACCTTTCAAAAATTCAACGAAAAAAAAAAAAAAAAATTAATATTTCCCTCCGAAAAAGGTGGGAACCTGCGTTAGCAGCGCGAGGATAAAGTAGGGAGCGCCAGATCCCCGCGACGGTAAAGAAGCAAATCCGAGGCGGATGTAATCGTCCTAACAAGCCAGTAGCAGCCTCGCGGTTAGCGACCGAAACACGCCCAGCTCACACACACACACACACACACAGCTGATTACTTTTCAGTGCGCGTCGTTATACCTCTCGCTCGATTAATTGGTATGCCGAGGCCTGCGCGCGACTTGATATCCTCCGCAAGAAGCCTCTCGCCCATCCAAACGATCTGCTATAAACGTGCGTTTGTATAATATAGCTCTTGCAAAAAATCTGGCTCGCCCGTTATTTCGAGTATTATATTCTCTCTGTGGAACGAGAGCATTTGATGCCAGATTTACATTTTTGTTTGTTTACTTGGGTTTTGATAGATGGAACGGAACTATACACGTATATGAGAATTTCAATCGCCATTCAACAGTGTATTATCGGAATAGTCATCGTATAAAATATTCACTCGATTATACAACGAGAAACGAATACGAACGACAGAATCAATTCATCCGGCCAATTAGTCCATTCAAAACTTCGCCCTTTCGCCGGGTAATTTTTCCGAAAACGCTGTGTGACTCGTCTGAAAATCGTTTTCGTCTGCACCGACTGTGTGTGTACGGCGATTTGAATGACAATTGCGGAGGCTTCTCGTTAAACGTGCGCGCGCCATTCTTATGTAATTTTATGCTAAAGGCCTCACGACCCTCACAGAGTCACCACCCCCTCGAGGAATACCAACTATATTCGTGCTGGTATTATATACGGTCCGAGCATTATGTGCGAGAGTGTACCCGGCAGCTGGGCTGATAAGATCTTCTGCGGGAAAAAGAGGAACTGCTGTGCTTGGCTATTCAAAGGCTACTGCGTTTATACTGGTTGCTTGGAATTGTATGGCTGGTTGTGTCTGTGTCGTGTCGCTTCCAGAATGAGACGCTGAAATTTTGAATGGTTCTTTAATCGCGGTTCTACTAATTGATGCGTTTATTGTGTCGGAACAGGTGTGAATTTTAAATTCGAATTTTATAGCGTTACGCGCAGATTTTTATTTTGAATGGATTTTACGAGCAGTGTATGTGATGCAATGCTGAATTAATTTTGTAAAAGGGAATAAAAAAAAGATTGCGTCACATTGTGTTCAGTAATTTAGGGAAAGAGTTTAATGTATACAGAGATTACATTAAAATTGAACGTCTATAGAATTGAATTCTGAAATCCTGGAAAGTCCAAACTGCTTCAATCTAATGATTGGTATTCAGTATCGGTGACACGTGAAACGGTACGGCTTTAGATTGATTGCTCTTCCTTCGAACATACTAGAGAACTTTTTAGAAGGATTGATACGACAAAATGCAAAAAAATTTATTTTTTAACTCGCGTGAGTAGACTTTAAAACGATTAAAGAATCCTGTAATTTAAGAATAGGATGACATATATGTGTACTTTCAAAAAAATGCAAATGACTGACGAGCAAAATTATAGAAAGTCTAGGGAAAGGCCAGATTAGATTTCCCGATGATCAAAACTGTTGCCTTCGTTGGAAAATTTAAAACACGAGCTCAGAGAATATAACGAGCAAGCATTAAACATCAAAGTTAAAAATAAAAACCAAACTACCACGACGAAAAGATCCATCCCAGATGTCAACAGACTTGCATCCACGACCGGATCAATTAAAGCTCACCTCTCCATTAAAAAACCCAAGCGCGGCAAAAACACCAAGCTATATCGTGTCAGACGTTCATAAAAGTGAAACTCCGTTTTTTCTCATCTCTCTTTCTTCTCTGACTCACATATAAACGAGCGTCCGCGGCGCGATTATTACGCAAGTATTATATGCGTCTGAGAAAAAATACGCGAGAAAAAACACATCGAGATCAAGAGCCTCAAAGACCGCGTATGCGTAAAAACAATGCTTCATCCGATATACGAATCTCACCCACACAACAACAGTCGCGCGTGAATTCCTTGCTTATATATATACAGGACGTCGTCGCCGGTTCGCCTTGGCCTTGAAATCTCGCCGCCGTCTGTTTGCCCTTTGTTCGCACGAATTTATATATATAGGTATACACAGACACGCGAACGAAGGGATATAGGATGAGCTACAGTTTCTGCATTGGAGAACGTTTTGTGTATATCTTTTTCGTGAAGAGAAGGAGAGAGGCACGCGAAGATAGAGATAACGCGCGCGCGCGCGGGCGCAGCGCTTAGTAACTGGATGTGTATACGAGGATCAAGGGAATAATCCGACGCTTTAGTCCGTAAAATCCTTCATAAATTCTCGCGAGGAATGCGCATTATCCGCTTGTTACAGAGCGTTCTTTTTTTTTGTTCATTGTGCTTCGTAATTCCGGCGAATTTAATTATAATTAAGCTCTCGTTGCTGAAAAATATGAGCGTTATAAAGATGCGCGGGAGAGACTAGCTCTGAAGAGAGAGCTTTGTGTGTGTAAATGTGAAATGTATAGTCGAATGTTTACACTGCGATCGGATGAAATATAAAAACGAAGGAATAATTAGTTTGGTTCTTTATATCTTTCGTTAATATTCTGGTTTGCAGTTTGTGCAGTAAACAATGTACATGTTTATACCGTAAACAGACTGTAATTTTGAATACAATTAAACGAAAGAAACATGGGCTCTTTTCAAATTCTCATCTATATTTCTGCGTGTTATTCATTGTTTAGTATTTTCGAACATTATATTATTCTAAAACAACGCAAATTGGAATATAACGAACTTCAACAGAGGAAACAGGTCCATAAAGAGTAAAAAAAATGTGCGATTACGCAAGAAAAAAAACAGAGTTACAATCTTTCAGGCTACTCCGTCTGCTTAACTCTGACTTCATAACACAAATCTCAAGCCAACGAAGATTGACCATCGCTTCGCACTCCGAACAAAGGAACGACGAAATTCAACGTGAAATCCCGGGATATGTCAGCTTGCTTTATTTGACTTACAACCGGCTGAACATTTACACATTGGCCGCGATGGGAAATCTCTGTAGTCATCCGACGTCCAACGACTCGGTTTCTTTTCAACGACGAAACCTTACAACTACCGAGTGAGCCTATGCAAACACGCGCCGGTATATACAAAGTCCCACTTCTGAGCTTATATACCTTCTCTCTGTCCATCAGATACGTCTCTTTAGCTTATAGTAAACGAAATATATTTCAAACAAAACTAATAAGGAATTTTACAAAAAAGTAATCAATCACAGAAATTTCTTTACCTTCTCTCGTATATAATTAAATTCGATCCCGCAGCGAAATTCCTCCGAAAATATACGGCAGCAAGTCTGAAAAGCGCGTATAAGCGAAAGAAGAGAAAGAGAAGCACGTGAATGGCATACAAAGCTGCAGAGCAGGAATCTCATTGTGTCCGCATGAAGAATCCGTCTTGCAGAAATTCAGCGATATATACATATATTTCGTGCTCTGCTTTAACCCGACCGACACACCACTTGTTGGAGCCGTGTACGTGAACAAGTATAGTATATAAGAAAATGACGCGGCGCGCGGATAATACTTTTTACCCATCAAGAGTCCGTGTATACATATATAGACCAGTGCAAAAGTCGGACGACGACCTTGAGAGCAAAAGTTAAAGTTATTCGGTACGCGTAAGATCTTCGGACCAGATTGTATTCTGTTCTCCCGAGAGTGAACAGGAAATTCGCTGCTGTACTTCTTCTCTCTACGTGTGCGGGTGATGCAAGAGCCATGAGTTTCTTTTGGTCTTCGTCTCGCGAATGATGCTGTTTGTCGAGAATATTTTTCGTATTGATAGTAGTCGTTAGCATATTTCTCTCGAGGTTGAGAAATGTGTTGCGTTTTATAAATCGACGAATCTTTATTTTTTCGAACGGATATACGCATAGAAACTATATATTTATATACTTTTCCGTAACTTGCGAAAAGCCGGAGTTTCACTTACCACCTTACGATTTTATTCAGCGATAGCGTGAAAGCAGGTCAACTTACCTGTAACAAAAAGATAAGAGCGTGTAATTAGACAATTACGTAGATACACAGAAACGAATGCAATAAATAAAAAGTATATTTTACATATATTTTAGCTCTGTCGTCATCTCCAAAACGTCATACAGCCAAATGAGGGACAAACGACAGACGCGAAGCACATCATATCGCAGATGAAGAGAACGAGAGGAGGGGGAAGAGAGCCACATCGATCGGATCGAATCGTGCGCCGGAAAGAGCGTTATTTCCGCGATTATGCAACGGCCAGTTTGCACGTGTGCGCAAGCGTTCCCAGGTAATTTCCAATCGGAGAGAGAGAGAGAACGATTTTCTGTTGCGACGAACGTCCGGCGCGATCCGCTTTATAAAACATTAAGCGACTCGATATACCGGCGGATTATATAAATAAATAAACATCTATATGTACGTCATGCATGGCGCATTGAACATTTTATTCGCGTTCGTTCGCCGAATGCTGCTATATCTAGGATTGACTTTCAATGGGTGCTCAGCTTTGTATTTTCGAGACGCGAGCTGATATATACCGATTTTTCTCGGATTATATATACACAGCCAATAAGCCTATTATGTCCGAGAGGCAGTCGTTCGTTATTTCTTTGAATATTCAAATATAGATAGCATAGATTTATGATTATACTAAAAGTTAAATCACGCCCTCGTTTCATCATATCTCTGCGAGATGTACCAGTATGAGCGTATATATACAACAAAAGCATGAAAAGGTGATCATCATCATCGAGTCCAGAAGAGAATGGCGCATCAGCGTGTGAGCTATTTCCTCGCGTCTATGCAAAACGTCATGGAGCGAAAATAAGTGTACTCGAGGCTACGTTCCCTATGTGTATGCCTGCGCAGTCGATCGCCATTAGCGTTGCGTGTATACGTACGTCGAGTAATTTGGCGGGAAACGTGAGCGGACTTGGAATGGACGTTGGAGGCGCGGATCAAATTGACCCTGGGTCGACACCTAATTGCCAATTGACGGTTGCGCTAGTGCTGAATTCTCATGTAACATCACGGCTATCCTCTCTGCTCCCGTGTATATGGCTTTATACTCTTCGCCGGCACATCGTTCCAGCTCTTTCGCTTTCTTCTGCTACGAGTTTGTACGTCGAGTGAAAGGTTTGGCTTGCATCGTTGAATTATGAGGTATTGTGTGTGCATTTCTTGATAGTTTTATGGGTATAGAAATTAAATTTACGAACGTCACGACCGTATTAGTTGAAAAGTAAACGAACGTAATGATCACGTCCTCTTGGTTCGTTAACGGATCCGTGGAATGATCGGTTATATTGCATTACGTCGGAGCACTGTTACAAAGAGTCAATTCCTTCTCTATATACAATAAATCTTAATCGCTGTGAAACATTGGTTAAGCCTGATAAATCACGAGAATATCAACGAAAAAAGATGAAAAGCATCAGACTCCGCGGTAAAAAGAAAAGGTCCAGCCGGTATATATGAAACCCGCATAGCCGAGCAGCCAGGCAACCGCGTATACAGTATATACACATATACATACACCCCGAGGAGCAGCAGCACGACATATCATAATAGCCGTACGGGCGCAGCAATAACAGCAACAACGTCCCCTGCTTTCATTCGCGAACAATGGGCAAAGAAAGCGATTATGCCAACTTTGTTCCAGCCTTAATATCTCAAGCTGCAGCGAGCTCTTAAAGACCCTTGAACCGAGGGCGACCTGGCCAATTACTTAGATGACTTGGTGGTGCCCACCTCTTTTCCCTTGGCCATCCAATCTACGGCCATCAACTCGCACGACTATAGTGTCGTCGTCGTCTACAGACACTACATCGAGACTCTATACTGTATAAGTATATACACGCGTCTTCTATCTGAACTCCTCCGTCTTGGCGAACACAGCATCAGTGAGAAAGAGAGAGAGAGATCTTGGACTGTGGTTATATATACACCTACACGGAGAGATTTACCGGGAGGAGTTCTCTCCACGCACGCTGCAGCTCTCTGTGTTGACTCAGCTTCAATAATTCACGAGGCTGGCCGCCAATGCGTCTGCGGTCAATGCTGCTTCATCCACAAGGAAGGTATACAGCCTCGACCGCACACTACCGCGCCCTGAGAGTGTCTTGCTGCTCTTAGAAGCCAACCGACGGAGACTAAGACCGTCTTTAGTGTATAGCTCTCTCTCTCTCTCCGGCCATTCAGAGAGTAGGGAATGACGATAAGACTAGCATTGAGAGAGGATCTCGTCGATACTAATAATCTAATGGCGTCTTTGGACGGCTCTGATGCGCGACTCTCTAGCTGCAGAGTCCGATTTTGCATTCGTTCGGAGATCGAGATTGAATGACTTGCAAGCTCTCTCTCTCTCTCTCGCGTGTGTGCTAATGGAGTAATGAGTTTGAGCTTTTGTGTGGACTTTTCAAAGATTTCGATTTCAATGTTGCTAATTTCAGTATCTGCTCTCAGAGTGAATCAACTTTGCTTGATGTCACAGCGTGTATATACTTCAGTGAGTCAGTCGTTGAATACAGTACTATTCTAGAAACTTAAATGCGAATGAAAGCTTCCCTTCATTTTATCAAAGATTCGCGCTCGAATCATTACAGCGTTAATGCCAAAGTTTTGCATTCGAAATTGTCGCAGCAAAGTGTACGCAACTCCAATAACTCTTACCGTCCTCCCCCAAAAGATCAAAGGACTCCAAATTATCCCAATTATACACACAAGACGGAAGCGGAACTTTGTCAAAAAGCACACGATATCCATCAGACAACAAAACCATATAACAAGAAGAGGATAATCATCAAAGTCAAGCCTACGCGCTATAACATCCCAATAACAAGCCAATTAAGTTATAACCGAGCGCGATAAATAACCGGCGCACTTAACGGTCACCGGTTGACGGCCATCAGCTGCAAAACTCGCTCAAAAGCAGCAGCAGTAGCGTTAATCGACATCGGGATTCCTTTTCATTCGAGGCCCACCACGACACAGACAAACTTCACTCCGACTAATTCGCCGGTTTGGCCTCGAGCCAAAATCGTCACCGATTAATCCACACAGAAGCGTGTGTGTCTACGCCCGGACGACGTGTTCGTCTTCGCTTTCGTTCCTGTGTATACATATATATAGGCGACCGACAACGACGAGAGACTCAAGGTCTGGGTGTGCCATCACACGGAGGGAAAGAATTCAAAAAGAACGCAAGGTTGACTGAATTCATGTGTATGCGCCGTGGCGACGAGCAGCACCGGATGCGATGGCGATGCAGACTCGTCGAGCGGAAGAGCGAAAACAATCCCGAGAGATGCGTGTCGAATGTAAATGCGGCCTGCTGACTATTGTTTGGTGGATGTGTGAAGCTTCTCAGAAACAGGGTCGGTAAAAAGCTGACGCCTTTTTAGCTGGATGATGTTCAATTTGGAGGACCACCCATTGTTCTCATTTTCATGAGTATAGGTATGTTCATATTATACGAGATGTGAGGTGCGATCGGATTGTAATTTGCTTCTGCGATATAATAATTTTAAATCGTGAGATTCTGAAATTCATTGAGAAAGAAGATATTTATTGGAAAAGATATTGTAGAATGAGCTTCGTATTCATCAGTGGTTAACAGACGTGTCTTCTGCAGTAATTAAGTGGACTGAATCATCACTTAAGTTATGAGCCTCTATTGTATTTCAAGATACATCGTATATAAACGTTTCAAATTAAATGAATATGTAACTAAATTAAATAATTCAAATAACCGTAAAATTGATTTCACTCCTTTCACAATGTTACATATTCTGAAAACATCCGTACCTATATGTGCATATAAATGTTTATATACAGAACACGAGAAAAGAAAAAGGAAAAACCGCGGCACGAGACCGCAGAAAGAGAGAGCAGCAAAGAAACAACAAAAACTTTTCCACTACATACATTTATCGAAGTCAGGCAGAAACAGCTGCTAATTGGTATTGAAAAACCAGGACTGTCACCGGACGCGACAACAAATTGTCTAATGTCGTTTCCACGTCGAGGTCGACGCAGCTGATTACCCGACAACCCTACGAGGAAGATTGATGGGAGTTTACGGGTTGAAAGGTACGACTATATAGTACATATACCGAGTGTGTATATACAAACGAGAGTATATATAGAAACAGACTAGGAGGGTCAGGATCGTGTCAATTGACATGGCTCTCAATCGGCCGATGCTCTCGAAAAGTACTCTCTATCTCTCTCGCTCTCTGCAAATCCCTTGTGCGTATGCTAATCAACAACTTCGCACTTCAGCTTTTTCAGTTGGAAAATATCGGCGGGCTCTCTAAATAAAAAGTTTTCGACGGCCTCAAAGCTTTTCGCTGCGAAGTTGTCGGAGGGCATAGATATGGAAAATGCTTTTAAAAGAAGCCAAAGGCAGTTCATTTTTCTTCCGCTGTACATAGTAGATTATATCGGTGAGAACATCGCAAATGGCGTTATTAATCTGTCGAGGAGAATATAAATGACGTGACACACCTTTTTGTACGTCAATACGTATACGTGGTAGTACCTCGCACTGTGTATTTCGTATACCAAGTGTTGTTATAAAATTTGACGAAGAACCTAAATTCAAATTTTGAGATGAAAAGCCCCACACGGTGCACTTTTTCTTCTCAAACATAATAACCAACGACACAATAACCACCACCAAAAAACACATGTTCAAATCCCAAAAGCTCGATCAAAATCTTTGTATCATAGCGCCGCCGTCGCGCGAATTCTCGAACCACAGCGAGGGTCGATAATCGTGGAAAGAGGCGCACGTGCAGAGGGCGGCTGTTGTGCCGTTGCCGCGCGTCGAATTAGATCCGCTCGATGGAGTCCTGTTCGCAAAGACGCAAACAGCAGCAGCAGCAGCAGAGAAGCTACATGAATAAATGCAGAATAACGCGTTTTCGACAACCGCGAGTTGAAGGTTTAATTTTCAATCGAGCCGTAGTAGCGATTAACTCCTCCTCGGCTACCTGCAGTCGCAGATTTGTCGGTAATTCGAGCATTTTGAATATTCATGGAAAGCGGATAATGGCCGCGGCGAGCATTGTTTGCGGAAGCAAAGCTTTTCCATGTTTAATAATTACGCCGTGGAAAAGGCCGGGAGAATTAGCTTTTTTTTGCTCTCGCATAGGAGCTTATGTATGCTATCGAATCGTCGCGAAGGATTATAGTTTTTTTTCTCTTGTATATACCGCGCGTAAAAAGTATTGTGCATAACTCTAATTTTCCTTTCATTTTTTTGGTCAAAATAATGACACGTACGCGCGTATAACATTAGTAAAGCACGTGTGCATAAGCTAGAATTTTCCTTTGAAAAAAAATATCATTTCTCTTTGAGAGCACGTTCCACGAGCGGCAGAAAAGGCAGCCGGAGGCAGTTAACATAAACCGGCAGTGCGTCATCGGACGCCAACGTGCGCATATGGCGAAGTAAAAGAGAGAGAGAGAGAGAGATGACTCGACGCGACATCAGCTCAGTCCGAAAACATTTTCCATAGCTGATTAAAATTCGCGGCTCGCGCGACGGAAGTTGCCGGTGCGGCGAGAGGAGAGGATGACTTTCGTGCATTGGATTCTTCGTTGGCTTCTCTGCTGCTGTATAATAGTCGCGTGTAATAATGCAGAATTTTCTATATAGCATAACGCAGCGCGAGCAATTATTCGCCGTATTTCTGGACGCGACGTGATATTTTGGATATATTCGTCTCGAGTTATGAGCAGTTTCATTCTGTTTTGGTGTTCGTGTTTTACAAGCCTGAACGTATATAGTTTATTGCCGGTGTTTGCAATGCAAATATTTGGAAATCTGCAGGGCGACATTAAACTTAAAATAGCGATTTTATACTGTTGGTGTGTGTGTGTATGTGTGTGTTTAGACGTGGATTCGGATTTTACGATTGATGTTTTTGGAGAAAACAAAAGTTGTATGGCTAAGCTTTCGCAGCGTTCTTGCAGTTTGTTTGGAAATATTTTAGTAGGAGTGTGTGGTTCTTGGGTAAAAAAATTTAAAGCGGGGTTTGCGAAATCAATTATTTTCCTTAGAAGACCTTAAAAACTTCCATCGGGGTACCAATAATTTCGGATACCTGATATGCAAATGACTATGTTCGGCTTAACACAGTGTCTCTTGATTAAACATTTTAATGGACGAGCGAAGAAACGATGTAAAAATGACCACTCGAGACTTAAAAATGTTGTTAAACCATCGTCAAAGCAGCTTCCCGCCAAACGGGTTTTCGAAGCCGGATCAGCTGTTGAAAAAAAACCATCTCAAACATTTCGCATTCTTCCGCGACACCGTCCGAAAGTGATTTTTTTTTGTACATAAAAAGCAAAACTAATCGATTCGTATAAAAACCAGTCCTTTGCACAAAGACGTCACACACGCTTGATCCTCTTATAAGCAAAAAAAATGCAAATCCTCTTAGCGTCTTCAAAACCAATAAAACAAAGTTTTCTCAAATCTTCCGCCAACTATATACCTATATACATAACGCGAGTATAACATCACCAACAAGGATGACCTCCACACAGTAGCCTTCTTCGTTGTCGATCCCTAACCAAAACGCAGGCCCTTCGGGACCATTACGAAACCATCGGTATAGCAACGGCGGCGGCCTTCGCGAGAACAACCGAAGCTCAATATTTCAGCTCGAGCGCGGGCCTCGGCCAAAATCAAATTCAATTATTCAGACGTTGGCCGAGTCCGCGCAGCTGATTCCGCTACTGCCTCGAAAAACAGTGTAGAGTATACAGACCCTACGGTATAAACTCTTACCCCGAAGGCGTAAAATTGATCGGAACCGATTTCGGCCCGCTGGAGTTTTATGGTTGTGAGAATTGTAGTACCTATACGCAGTGAAAAAAGGTGAGGAACTGCTGCGTACGGGGGATATGGACCAGCTGATCCAATCTTCGGATTTTTATGGGACGCCGCGATGAATTATTGAACGGCACTTTGTTTCGAGCAATTTCGATGGTAAAAGGAGGCTATTGTGATTAAAAGTTAATCGACTAATATAACCGAGGAAGGCTGTGAGAGCTGTTGGATTGTGCAAGGCTTGTTACAATGAATCGTTAAATTCTGTATACAGTTTGCACCTTTTTGTGCGGAGAGTTGGATAAATCATGCGAAACTAAAAGAAAGTAGTTCCTTAATATACTCCTGTCGCAATATAAATTTTCAAAAAAACGCTGTATACAACGTTTCGAAAACAGTATAATACAACACCGCGTATTATACGTCTATATACACAGCGAAGGCTGACTCCTAAAAAATTTTATTACCGTTCTATCCAGGCGCGCGTATATACATATATACATCAAAATATAAAGGGAAAACGAGTGCCCGACTATCGCTCGTATAGCATCTCGCGCGAAATGAAATGCAATTTCGCCTAAAATGAATCATCCGGTTTTTCGCGCTCGGCATATTCGACGAAGTAAAGAAGAATAAGAAGAAGATCGTAAACGTCTCTCCAGGGTTTCTCAGCCCTGCGCGGAGATCGTAATATCGGCGTCGAGGAATTTCGATTATAACCATGGCGCGGTATATGTACACCAAAGGAAAGGAGGCCGTTACGCAACGTATACAGCAAATATTCTCTCTATTTGCCCATCACCCCCCGCACTCTTGACCCAGCAACATACTTTCACTTTTTTTACGTGACCGACGGCCTTTCTGTGTGTGTAAAGCGATGATTTTTGTGAGTCGCTGATGCTGCAGGTTATATATTTATATATACCTTCGAGTCTCGCGTGATGGAGAGTCGTGAGGTTGTCTTCCGATCGGCGCATCGATTGCGATCTTGAGAAAGCGGGATGTACCTCCGAGAGACGCTAATTCGTGAGCCTTTTGTTTTGTTGGAACTCGCGTGATATCGGCTTGAGAGTCAGGCGGGAGGATGAAGAAGAAGAAGAAGAAGAAGAAAGTTTCGTTGTTAGTTAAAGTTTTTCTGTTTGCTTATAGAGTTGGGATTGAGTAAAAATAAATTGAACGCAGTCACGCTATTATTGGCTGTCGCTTTTGGTGAATGATTGTATACACCGCTATTTGGGATTTATTAACGAACATGAAGTAATGACAACAGGTTTAGTGTAGCTTCACTAATGAAGCTGACGCGTGAACTACTCGGATTAGCTTATCAAGTACACGTTTTGATAGTTGTTTTCTTCATCTTTCTTAATTCACCTGTTGTTTTCTTCACCTACTAATGCTTCTTTAATTTTTAATTTATATTAATAATTTTTAATTTATATTCCAACCGCAACAGCTAGCAAAAAACTTTGAAATGAACATCGAAAAAAAATGTCTCAACAAACACACTCAATTTCAGTTCTCCAAACAAGACTTCAACTGCGTCCGGCTAAAAATCCGACACCATTACTTGTTAGCTCTCGCTTCGGCTCTGATTGGTATATCAATGAACAATCAAGCAAACATCGCTATCAATGAATCCGTATGAAAACGCAGCAGTATAGCCGGCAAAAGCTCCTATACACGCTGCAGCCAGGAATATTGCAGTGAAATTGAAAACCTTGCGCAGCGCGCTACAATTTTTCGCGTCGATGAACGCGTGTAACGCATCCAATCGGTCTACTTTTGATTCCCGGTGTCGTAGTTTAGTATTTCTTTTTTTTTTAAGTGAGAGAGCTAGGAGTATATTTTTTACGCTCACTTTACCGGAACGGAGTTTCGCACTTTCTGCATTTTTACTGATGCACTACTACTGGCTTTGGTAAGAGTTTATGAAGAAAAAAAGAGTCCTTATACAGAACCATCTCTGAAAACAGGATGGATAATTCATTTTTACGGCTTTTAGTATATATTTCATCAAATATTCGTTCTATTTTATAGATATGCGCATGAATTATATCTATTTAATACATAATATATAACACATAAGTTTTATATAACAATTTCACTTCCGGTTGACCACATTACAGTCGATTGTACACCAGCTATTGAATACATTATCTCTTATCTCCTGGAGAGAAAGACAAAAGGAAAAAAAAACAATTGTCTGTGTGCGAACGTGGCTATAAAGCCAGACAATCAAAGAAAAGAATGGATAATAGCAGTAATAAAATAGAAAATTATGATTACAAAGTAGCGAACCGTCTTCCTTCGACGCGCTATCGATCTGCGACGCTAAAGTGTGCCACACTTTGCATTCCTCATACTACACTTTCGAAAAGAATGAAGATTGCGCGCGATTAACTTCTTAACCGCTTCTCTCCATTGTTTTTATTTCGAATTCTTATATATGCATGTTCCTGCGTGGTATATCACTCGAGGAAATGATCGTGAAAAGAAGTGAGCTATATTTTAAATTTCCCTATTCACTTTACTGTCGATTACTATTTCGAGTTAACTTTTTGCACCGGCTGATTGGAATAACAGCTGAAACGATTAGAAAGTAACCGCGTTATCCCCAGCAGGCGTTCCCGTTTTGAATTTCGTCCAAGATTCACACAACGTCAAATCGAAAACAAAACAAAAGTCAAACCACGTCTGCAAATAACCCTTCGTCCTAAAAAGTCAAAAACACACAAAGCTCACAGCGAACCCTTGAAAAACTACACCTATATATACAAACGCAGGTCTTTTGAAAAGAGTGCATAACGAGGAGCATTCGCCTGCGGCCCACCTACAACGAAATCGAAGAAAGGGCTCGCTTTTGTCCTATTCTCACGTACATACGTACACGTGTGCACAGGCTTATTTTCACATGCGCAGCGGTGCCGCAATAATTGTCCATTGTTCCGGAGCGTTCGTTATAAGAGTCGACGGTGTAGCTTTCAGACTACACGATCGTTATGGGGTCCGACGCAATAATGCACGAGTAACATTTTTTTCCATTCGAGAAACGATCGACGTATGGTTATAGGGGGAGAGACGGACGTTCGAATGTCACGAGCGATGGCTGATTGTAATGGTTGACCTTTGACTGCACGGATGATTGCACCGTGTGATTTCTCACTTTCGTTTGAGGCTCCGATATTTTTATAGCTATTTTCGAAACTTTTTTTCTTTTTTGAACGTTGCTGTGCAGTCAATAACTAATTTCGTAGAAATACATTTGTGCAGAAGCGAAGTACAACGAGTTATATATAGAATCAATGGTTATATCTGAAGACAATCAGTCATTCACATTAACCCTCGTTACCGCTATTAATATAACTAAAAAACGTCAAAGCAACCAATCAAGTTACATCCCTTACACCACAAAATAAAAAACTATAAGCTCGTTACAATTCCCTCGATTTTCTAAATTAATGCCTTCATAAATCCAGCTAACTTAGTCCATAAAGTATACCTCCAGCTCAGCAGCCCATCGCATTTATTTACAGACGGAATACCAAAAAATATTTTCCTCCACTCGATCTTCGGCTGTTAATCCCAAGAATTCTCACTCTCTCCCCGGTCCCAAGAGGCATCAACGAAGTGACGAACACAGACGTTCGCTGTGAATAATAATTCCCGAAGCGGTGCCGGCGCTCGGATAACAAACAAGCGCGTAGAAAAAGCGAGAAACATTAATTGGGCGCGACGGTATACCAGCTCTCTTTTTCCTCTCATTTTCTAGTCACTTAACGCCAGCGGCAGCAGCAGCTTCCGTCCTCAGAGTTCTCTGCTTCTCCTACTGCGCATCTTTCTCTTTCTCTCGGCGTCGCTAAAAATAGCTTAATCCCAACAGTGCTCTAAAAATATATCGGGGGATTGTGCACGCGCGCAGGCGTGTACGCGAGTGAGAGACAAGCACTGATGCTGCAACAACGATGCTCCGTGAAATTCTTTTTTATAGTTTTGATGCATCGCAACGTCGACGAGAATTTCCTGTAACGCGGCAGAAGCTTCTTCGCGATGACGACCGGTGATAAAATGAGGGAAGTAGAGCTGCTCCCGGTGAAATGCTGTTTCCTTTTCTAATTGCTGATGCTAATCGTGCCATTGAACCGAGACTGTATTTTTCGGTAGGGGTTTCCTCGTCTTTTCAGCGCTTGAATGAATAGACGAGTTTAGGGAGCTTTTTTCGTTATTTGTTGTTGCATATAGCTAGATTGAATTATTCATGTAAAAACAAAGTTGAATAAATTACCATGATGAAGATTCAAATTTAACTTTGGATTATTTTCAAATTTCATAATCTTGTGTTAAGGGGATGCATCAAAGCAACGCCAATCGCGCACGTCAGACTTTAGAAAATTCAATTTCACTTAAACCCAGCAATTTTCCACTCTTTTACTTCGCATCTGCATAAACGAAACTATACAAGCTACTCGCCAATATCAAAAGGCCGGGTGAAGCATTTTCTATAGGTAAAATAATATAAGTTTTGACAAGTGTGCTTAATTCATGTGGTTTATTTCTTTTTATTGATTATACGTTAAGATTACTCCTATATTTTTATTTAGAGCCAGATGATGTACTACTAGATGAATCACTACTCAACAATCCATCCACAAAAGTAAGCACTTCTTTAAGGATACCGCCAACGAGAGGAACTTGTCCTACAATGTTAGTAACCTCATCAAGCAGACCAGCTTCCTATAATTATTTAAAAAACATTTTAATACATACAATTTTTATTAATGTACTAAGGTGTGTTGATATGTCTCAAGAACTATAATCTCGATGATTTAAAAGTGTAGGCTTTGCTTATATATGTATGAGATTTATTATAACATATATATCTTACTGCATAGCTATTGCTGAACAAAGGGATGAACACTGCAACTATTGCGAATATTAAGAAAAGCCGGGCCATCGTTATTGTTTTGTTGCGAGTCCCAAACACTGAAATTGATACATATTTCAATGCAATCAAAGAAATCTACAAATTACATTTTCACTGTGTTCATAACAAGTACGATCTCAGTTACTATGTCTTATTTGAATAAAATGTAATAATATTTTACTCAACCAAGATAATGTAAATGCAAATAAATGTATAAATAACGACTCTATAATGTATTTATTTATTATAAATATATCCTTCACTCAGCGTATAACAAAAAGTTTCAAAAACATGGCAAATGTTCTCTTACCGATCCACTGGTTCTTCAAAGGATGCAAGTACTGGTCTGAGCTTTCCTAGAATGCCTACCGTCTTTTATTCTAACTTCCCTCACCACTTTTGCAATAACTCTGCATCCGGAACAGGGAAAATTCGACGTTAAACAGTTCCGTTGGCCTAGACTGTATAGTTGCATTTTTCCTCGACTGATAAGAATGGCAATAATACAAACTCGATTTTTTGTCACCTAATGGACTGTTAAATTGTTTACCTGCAATATCGAAATTTGAAGGAGGAAGTAGCTACTGCTTTTAATTACTGCTTTGCGCTTGTTGTTTCCTATATGAATGTGAATATGACAAGAACTTAATTGCATAACTTCAGAAGCAGGAAAAAACTGTTTAGCCTTGCCAAAAAATGTGTCGATTAGCATGACTCACTGAATTACTGGTCAAGATTAGTAAATTGTCCTATGTTGAATTTCCATATTTTTGAGACTTTCTGTTTAAATTTCATTTTTTAGGGAATCGGAATCTGTCGAAAAAGGTTTGAAATTTATGGATTAAACATTGTTTTTACGATTTCTGAATACCTAATAAAAAATGTACATTTTTCATAGATTTTGTCGTATAGGCGAAAAACGAATGGGATTAATAATTTAAATGTTCGCCGCGGTTCTCGCCAGATAAGCTGATAAAAGCATGGCGCATCAGCCAAACTAATATATAAGCCACGAGCGACCAAACAGCGTCGAATTGCATGTATAAGCCAATGGATTAATCTTTTATCGTGAAACACCAAGACGCCCCTTTTAATCAGGGACCAGATGCTGCTATATTCGACTGTTGCCGCCGCGTGTATATTGAGTAAATACGACAGAAGAGTGTCGGTGTAAGCTTCAAAGGAACAGGGATGGAGTTTAATTGAGTAATTGGTTATTGCTCGAAGTTTTGCGTTGCATTTGGTCGGTAAACATGACTGGGCTGCAATAGCGTGAGAGCAAATATATAGGACGGAATCATTTTATTATAGTTAGCGCATGTGTGGATCTATTTGATTAAAAAATAGCCATTATCGATTCAGGGGATTTTAATTAATGAATCTATTTCTAAAGTGATTACAAATTTGATGTATCAGTTAGGCATTGCCTGATTCACATTGTTTTCTCGTAGATCAAAGAGCGTGGCAATGTAAATTCATAGTTTTGTTAGACGGTGTAAAATGAAGCTTATTGAAGTTAACTTGAAATTAATTGTAAGGACGTCATTTCGCGTATTTCGAAAACCGCGATAATCGATCCCCACTAAGCGGAAAAATTACTGGGGATGGAAAAAGCTAGAAGCAGGCGTTTCGTCACGTGAGCCCCGCAGGTCCGCAGAAAATTCGCGAACTACTAAGCAAACTTTTCTCTCGTTCGAGACCTACCGACCAAGCTACGTCTCAGGATCTATCGACCAAGCTACGTCTCAGGATCTATCGACCAAGCTACGTCTCAGGATCTACCGACCAAGCTACGTCTCAGCTGATACCTACTGCTTCCGTTCCAGACTATAAATCCAAAAGATATCTCAAGGATTATCAAGGACAGCGAATTAGAGATCAGCTACTAGTACCAGCTAAGTTACCGAAATTGTTCAGTTAACGGCCTGTTACATAATATCATAACAGGGCACTTTTCAGAATTTTACAAACATATGAAAAAATCGAGGCTAGTTATTGTTATCCGTAAAGTTCAATAATAATGGGTGACTGACTTCTAGTTTTGCTAAAATGATTCTTTAAACTTAACACTACGCCGCTCTGCTCCTTATATTAATTAAAACCCATTTATAATAACGTTATTTGGTAAAATAAGTTGGAGGTTAGGTGAGGTTTTCTGTAGTCGCCAACCACCCACGTGTATTTCCAATGCCAAAAAAAACTGAAAGTCCATTCGACCTCTAATTTTGATGAGCTCTACGCTGCTCTGCTCTTTTTTTATCGTAAGTTTTAGTTAGAAAGCTATACCCAATAGAGAAACCGCGTTTTTAGATACGTCCGTCCCTTAAGTAGCGAAATTTATAGGTTTTGATTCATGTATTCTTTAGTTTTGCTGGTTGCGTTTAGATTATCCTATGTTTTCTGGAAGATACGGTTCAAGTGTTTGGTATTGGGAAAATTGAGTTTAGTTAATGTGCCAGGTGCCTTGTCGTTTTTGGTATAATATTTCTGTTTTAACAATCAACAAAATAATAAGTAATAAGAAGAAGAATAAGCCACAGCGAGCATGCATGGTCGCAAAGTATAATTCACGCAGTGTCAATAAGTAGTATATTTCATCAATCAGTGTCAATCGAATCAATTGCATCCATCATTCAGCAATAAAAAAACTCTAGAAGTAGTTCCAGAGAGAAAATAAAAAAAGTGAGCTTGAAAAGATTGCAGATTAAAATTGAATGTAATGAAGACAATGCTCGTTTGTACGGCTCGCGTCAAGTGCGCAAAGTCGACGCAGGAAGCGGCGGTGGCGTTTCCATTACTGCGAGCTATTCGAGCCGATTGCGTTATTCAGTTTGCTAACAGTCGTTATTATGCAAAGCCGTCCTTTGCTTGTGCCGCTACCAAAACGCTCTTATCGCGCTCTCGTCTTTAACTTTTTTTTCATTTTTCTGTGGAATTGATCGATTGCTTTAATCGAGTACGTGTTCTTGCAACACGCTATGGTCGTTTTCAATGCGCTGTTTTAAACCTCGCACCAAGTTGCTTCAGAGGTTCATGATACAGGTGACACATATATCTGATACATGAACTAAATCGAGTGATTAAAAATCTTATTTTATATACACCTCCATCCCATCATTATTTCAGAAAAGTACTTTCTTTGATCACGAATAATTTTCGAAAGACTCACAATTTACTATACCAATCATTACAAAAACTACCGTCTATAGTTCATTCACAGCCTCCGAGAACACGGTGTCACTATGCAGAAGTCCAATAAATATAACCACTCCGCGTGACTAATTGACAAGCTAATGACCCAAACGCGAATTACGCAACTCCTCGGGGATTTCGACGGTCCTATCGTCGTCGTTTCATTATATTAACGCACATACGTAATCGTGACAGACACGCGGAGTAAACGATCGCAAGAAAAAGCTGCAGCAGCAGTGATACACGTAACTCTTGGACGAGTCTATAGGTGACGGGTTACGTCAGGTGTGTATATAATGTGTGTGTGCCCTTGAAAACACAAGAGGAGAGTAGGAAAGTCGAGGCTTTCCCGAGCTGTGCGTAGATACCTATATGTATAGCCTCGACGAGATTCTAGTCGCGCGCGACTCGGTAAACCCGAGACTCCGCGAGACACGTGACGCTTTTAGACGCGAACCGGTATATACGTATACGAGGAGGTGAGAGTGAGAGAGAACATCTGATCTTTCCGGATGTAAGCAAGACTTTGCACTATGGCTGATTATTTTTGTAGTTGTTTGTTCAGCGATTTTTGTTTGTCCTTTTTGCTTGCAGATCTCTGAGTGGAAGTAAACAGCTGTTGGAAAATTGTTTCCTGAGGTCGTGCTGAATGGAAGATGGGTATATAGAGGTTGTATATCGTACTTGAGAATAATAATAAGAAACAACAAAATAATTTTAGACTTTGTTATTTATGCTATTAGGTCATTGAAGTAAATGTTGCGATAGCTTTTACAGAAGGTAAATATTACGTAAGATTAAGTATAGCGATAGAATTTAAATGGATCTTGTTTTGAACTCATCGTATAGTCGAGAAGCAATTAGATATACGTAGACGACTCTGATGTCACTGGCCGGAATAAGTTTCTCGTTTAGTTTTTTGTTACAGCGATCGATGAAGCAAGTGGCACGTATATAAGCTGTAGAGCAATAAGAGTCTATACGAAAACCTAACAAATGAACGTAAAGTCTTTATGCTTCCAATTCATATCCACACCTTATGCACTGTATATTGAAATCGTAATTCACTCTGAAATTACGCAAGCAACCATGAGAACCACCTGCTAAATTCTAACTTTAAAATCCAATAAATTCCATTACCGTTACAAATCCAGCTAACTGACTTTATTTCTAGCTCGCGTTTAGTTGGCAGTATTAAAAGTAAAATGGAAATATTTCTCAGATCGCAATCGCTTTCTTCCAGTTGAAACTTAAAACATTCAAAATTCCTCATCGATTTCAGCAGCAAAAGCAACCCAACAACAAAGTGATTCATCATCCAGAATTTCGCATTCCAACGCGCATCAGAGCATCCCCGCAAATACCAGCCATCCTCCGCTAATAACTCTAGCAGCAGCATCAGACTCCTCAGATCACGAGTCCAACGACTCCCGCAGCAATTTTCCATGGCCGCATACGTCTCGTGCCACGACCTCATCTCGTATACCGCTTATAACCGCTGCGACCATCATTCATGCCCCCAAACCTCGACGAAAAGAGCTCCACGTCTCGTCACATCACGACGAGCGAGAGGAGAACCACCTCGACCAAAGAGCCTAGTCCTATACTATGTGGATATATAGCTGGTGCAGAGACGCGTGTGTTGCTAATGAGCCGGGCCACGTACAAAAGCATGCGCGCACCAATTACCGGCGCGTCTCCACCTCCTCCTTCTAGTTTCGCCTGGATGCTTCGCGACAAAGCTTGCGCATCAGCAGAAAAACAAGGAGAGATGGGCGGGTGTATGTATGGAAGAAAAAAAATAATAAAGAGAACGAAGCGATGGTTTCGAGAGTCAAAGTTGAAGCGCGCGCACACGCATGATGGGAGTTTGAGACTTGGGGGAGTTATCGTGAAAATAGGGGGTGTATGCAGGACGAGGATTTTTCAGAAATTTAATTAGAAGCTTGCAAACGAAGATGAATGAGCTGCTGTGCTGAGTGCGGAGAGAGAGAGATATATATATCTTTAAACAAAGCGACCAAGCGCATAATGCTGGAAATGAGAGTTTTCGCGTTTGCGTGATGGTTCATTTAATTATATGCACATTTACACGACTCGGCCGAGAGCAACATTCTTCTTTTTTGGTTTAGCCTATTATTTATTTGAATTCTAATTACTTGAGAAGAAGCTGGTTCGTTTTATTATCTCTAATATAACTATGATAAAATCTTAGAAAACGTTTTCACTCTTAAAACGATTATTTTTTTAATACACGTTAGGCTATCATAACGCCACGAGATATACGGTGCTTCCCATGAAAACTAAACTCCTCCAAATGAGAAACAATCCCACCTACACGTATCACTTAAACCCACTAGCGTAATTGCCTATTCAAGCGGCGGACAAAAAAAGCTCCCCATACACACCGCATCCCTGTGGCAAAAAATCGCGGGAAAAAAGGCCGAACAGAAAGAAAAGCGCCGCAGGGTACAATAAAGGAAAAAAAGCAAGCCATAGCGCGTGGCAGAACAAAAATCAGAGAAAGACACACACAGAGAGAGAAAAAGAATATACGCGCGAAAAAAGCTATATGTATGAAGCATATAAAAAGCGCGCGCGCGAGAGAGAAAGAAAGACAAAAAGAGTGAAAGGGATGGTATAGTGCGTGTGCGCGCACATGAGGACGAACATAAGGGAAGAGTATTGCGGTATAGTAGACGCAGAGCTGTCAGAAAAAAAATGAAAGCGAAAGAGAAGCGGAGCGCTTGAGTGCACGCGCGACAAACGAAACTAAAACAAAGCTCCAGCCGCATGATGACGTGTACGCATGCGGCGGATCGATTCGTATGCGGCGCGACTTTTGCGGCAATATTCACGTGGTGCACGCAATGTTACTACTTTTCAACAGTTCTTGTATATATTGAGGCTGGCGTGGCTCTGAGGTTGTATACACTTGGGTGCGCCGCTGGTATATAGCAATTACAAAATCTTGCATATAAGAATTATTTTACCTATATATATATACCTCCGGCTTAAAGTGAACTTGATTCTCATCGTGAGCACCTCTCGAAGTATTTCATCGCGTGAGCTGCAGCAGCGATACTATCTTTTTCCACGAACGCACACGGAGTTATGCCAATTGGATATCCAGAAATCTCACACACACAAAATCACATCAGCTATATAGCTATACCGGAACGATGCAAAATCTTTGGCGCAGCGATTTAATTAGAGCGCTCTCTGTGCATCAGCTCCCGCGCGGAAAAGACTATGATGCACGCATCGAGGCGAGCCGCGCAAGGCTATATAGCTCAGGAAGCGGCAATTAGTCTCGCGTGTCGCGCTCGCGTAATTTAATCAAAGTACGCCCTGGCACAGATCATCAGCCTCAATAGGCCGCGGCGTGTAACGGCGCGCGAGTAGCGAGCGCAAGAGAGAACGCTTATACCTACCGCGCGACGTGCGATGGCGTTGTTATGGCATAGGAGGAACAATGCCTGTGTGTATACCGAGAGCTGAGCTAAGGAGCGATCGCGTGTAATGAGTGTGTGCAAGAGAGAGAGGATGCCGGAACTTGGGCTGTGATTATATGCGGTAGTTGTGTGTACGTGGAAGTGTGTGTGCGGTAACGACGTTGTGGTCTGGACATTGTTGGTGTATTATGTTGCTATTGAAGCGCAAGTGGGTAAAAAAATTGATGAGCTGGTCGAAGTGTCTGCAGGCGGTGGTATAGTAAGGGGAACGAGGAGAGTGGACATCGTGAAAACTGTGCGAGCAAGTGAGAAACATAGGGAAGTCCATTGGAAGAAGAGAGACAACCTTTCCCTCCCTCAATTTTCCAATGTCTCCCACTCTCTGCCTGCAAGTTGCTTCGACTTCGTCGATCCTCCATAAAAAAAAGTTCAGGCCCAACGGCGGTCAATGAAGGATCATGTTCCCTTGCGTCAGAAAAAAAACTTCTACAAATTTCACATTTTTATTATAATAATTAAAAAATGGTTAAAAGCGCTATACATAATTTATACCATAGAAAAAGCTGATAACAATGAAATTCGAATGAAAAAAATCGGACAATATTTGTTTTTTTTATTTTATTGTTATTATTCAGCATTCACAAGTTTAACCTATGAATGCGTAATTTACAATTAAATAAGTAATCATTATTTAAAAAATACTTCTCTAACATTTTACCATTTTGATAATAACTAAAAAAATTTTATTATTGAGCATTGAAAAAAAAATTAAATTTACAAAAAAGTACAAGAATATAAATTTGTGCTTATTGATCAAATAAACAAATTTTAATTTAAAAATTTTTCTCCGTATTTAATATTTTTCAAGTTATGGTTGAAATCATAATTTTGCAATTATTTTTGTGAATAACAAAAAGGTAACGATTTGTGAGTTAAAACCAATTTATTTTTAATATAACAAATATGATTAGGACAAAATTGAAAGAGATGTGAAAAGCTGCTAGCATTGATCTGCGTACACGACTGGTCCGGCTCACGGGGCACATGGCAATCAAGTCGTAAAACAATAGACCGCTGCACATCGTAGAGGTAAAATTCAGGGATGGGGTTTTCCGGAGATGTTTGTTTCTTGCAACGATTTATGGCAATATAAATGCCATATGGTGATCACATTTTCTTCGATCGCTACCGGACTTTCTCGTGTCTCTTTTTTTTTGTAAACTTTTTATGCAACTAAACCATAAAATTTTTCCCACCCTTTTTACAACTCCTTTGCAAATGCTGGGGGTGAGATGTCTCTCAAAACTGACAAATCTCTCAGTATGGCTGAAGCTGTCAATCAGTTGACGTGGAATTGTCAGTGTTTAAACTCAGTCTTTGCTTGCGATCAGAGTTTTATTTAGTTGTCTGTACTATAGTTTTGTATATTTTATTTAATATTACTCTTATAAATTTAGTGCTTACTTAGTCAATATTTTTGTTTATTTTATTTAATATTAATCTTATAAATTTAGTGCTTATATTTAGTTAATATTTTTGTTTCATTTAATTTATTTGCATATTTTATTTAATATTATTCTATTATTTTCCATAACTTTTCGATTGTTTTTTGTATTGCTTTTATAAATTTAGTACTTGTTAAGTTAATATTTTAGTATTTTTTAAATATATTTTCACAATGCCTAACATTGTTTATACTGATGAAGAGCGAGTTTTCATTATAACGCAAATACTTAGTGGCGGAAGCTCTTATCGCGAGACGAGCGCATTATTCGCTGTGGCATTTCCAGATCGACCGATACCCGGGAAAAGTACAATTGCTAAAATTTTTAATCGTTTTCAACAATCGGGTGCAGTTAATCTGATAAGGGAACTTCAGTACCCAACTCGCCAATTACCTGAAGAAGTAAAGGTGCAAGTGTGTTCTTCGGCAGAATTGAATCATTACAACAATACTCGTCAAATCGCGAGTGATGTGGGAGTTTGCAAGAAAAGTGTTTTAAAAATTTTCCACGGTGAAAAGTACCGGCCGTATAAAATTCGCCAACATCAGGAACTTTACGAAGCTAATCACGATAGAGAGAGAAGGATGCGATTCTGTGAAGAGATGACGAATAGGATAAACGTTGACGATCGCTTGTTGATGAACATCTGTTTCTCAGATGAATCAACATTCTTGATTTCCAAAGGGCCAAATCGTCAACAATGTCGCTATTGGGGAACGCAAAAGTCAACAGAAATATTTTGTGTTAATCGACAGTATCGTCAAACCTTAAATGTCTGGGCTGGTATGATTGGCACTAACATAATTGGACCATTTTTCATTGAGGGCACGTTAACAGGCATCAAATACGCTGAATTATTACAACAGCGAATTGTTCCAGCTATAAGAGAGATAGAAGAGCGCACGGGGGTAAGCAGTTTTTTATTTTGAAAATCTTTAATTCATTAACGTTCAAAAATACGAAATTTTTGCTCATTTTCTAGCTTTGTAAAATTATGTACGTAGTATTAAAGTTTATTTTTATTCTTAGTTATAAGCAAATTAATCGGTAATATTGTGGCGCGAAATTTGAATTTTCTATAAACTTTCGAATCCTCTTAGTAAATTATCATAATATCACGCAGAATGATTTTCATTGAATACGTTTCTAAAAATTTGTTGATTCTTTTTTCAGTATCCAGCGTATTTTCAGCAAGACGGAGCTGCACCTCATAATACTCGGATTGTTCGAGAATATTTAAATGAGCAGTTTCCCAATCGTTGGATTGGGCTTCATAGTCCCAGACTGAACTGGCCACCTAGATCACCTGACCTTACGCCATTAGATTTTTTTTATTGGGGGTACTTAAAAAATAAAATCTATAATACTATGGAAAGGTTTAATAACATTGAAACACTACAGGCGCGAATATTACAAGTAAGTGCTGATATTCCGGAAGATACTAAAAGGCGTGCAATAAATGAATTTTACGATCGCTTAGGATATTGTACCGGAGAGTTAGGTGGACATTTTGAACATTTGATAAAATAATGTAAAAGCAATAATTAGAATATTTTTAATAAATCTATTTTTAATATTAAAGATGTATTCTAAAGATTTAAATATTGTTTAGTTTTAAAAAATATTTGCTTAATAAAAAATTTATGTATCCCAATTAATTATTTTTTATTTAACTATTATCATAAATACCTCATTCCTTATCATATTTTTAATCGTCTAAGAAATAAATTGATTCAAAAGTAAATTAAATAAACTATTACATAATTTATTTAAGTTTAGCTAAAAATGCTAATGACAATAACTAAATATTAATATAAATTTTAAAAAATAATAGAAGCAAATGAGTAAATTTGGGCCAATTTTTTTCATTCAAAGTTCGTTGCTATCAACAAATTCTAGAGAATAATTTTAAATTATTGTTACTTCTTATTTATAATTTGTAATTAATATTGTCAAATTTGGAAAAAGTAAGTTTTTTTTCGTAGCGAAAAAAAGTGACCCTTCGCCGAACGTCGTTCAGCCTAGACCCTTTTTTTCTAGCTTTTTTTCAGATTTGCTCTGCTCTTGACTGAGACACAGCAACTCAAAGAGGAAAGAGTGGGAAATTAACAGAAATTGAGGGAGGGAAAGTCTTTCTCTCTCACACTAATATGCGTTTCCTATGTTTCTCACTCGCACTCCCGATTACTCGATGTCCTCTCTCCTCCTCCTGTATACTGTAAGGATGTTGTGGGCTGCTCGTTTGGTGAGAATGGCGTTGGTCAAGATTGGCGCTTTTCAGAGCCCGAAATTTCAACTTCAATTATTATTCAAAAAAGATTGTAATTCAATTAGTATCGAAAGTTATACGAAAAAGCTTATTAATTTAAAGAACGAGATGTGACAAGTAAAATAAATATAACTTTGCGTGTCAAGACAATATAGGACAGCATATCCATCCCAGGCTAAACACCTGAAAGCCCAGGAAGCGAAATACCCGCAAAATCTCAAAAAGCACAAACCCACCGGCAGCAGCTATATTAGCACAACCATAATCCCGGTAGCTTTTGGTCAGCAGTAGCGAGTCATGCGCTTGCCGTCCTTATCGAGCGAGAATATCAGCGGCTTCCCGCGTGCTGGCAGACTTAATTAAGTACTTCTCCCATCGTGGGTGGACGGGGGCGAAATTACTCGCTTCCTGGTTGACGAGAGAGCGCCTCGGATCGTGCACGCGTTATACTCGCCAGACTCTCTCTGTCTAGTACTGCACGTATACGCGACGACGATATCGGCTTAATAATTCGTTCGGATGACGACGAGAAATCGACCAGCAGCTGTCATGTTGGTATAATTAGTTGGTTGTTTACGCGATTGATGAGAGAATTGATCATTGACTGTTATAGGGGGGGAAAAAGGCTGATTGTTCAACTACGTTTTTACATACGACTGATGATGGCGGATAAAAAGTTTTCAATGCCATAGCGATTAAATTCGAACATAATCTTTTTTTTTCTCCTTAATCACGCGCGAGAAGCCAGACAAGCGTTATTACGTTTTCAAGATCGAATCTTATTTTCTCTTCATTGTGCGTTATACGACTATTTACAGTTTGCTTTACTCACTCGTGGAGCTGATATATAAGCGGTTTATACAACTGCGATATGGACACTCACCTGTAACACAAAGAAAAACAATTCATAAGTAATGGATCATATATTTGTTATTTTCTATTATATTCATGTGAAAATAAGTATATAGAGTGTGTGAGGTATTCAAAATTCCCTGATTATATTTGCTCAAGTCCGATAAGTCATGTCAATTCGCAGCCGATCGCCAAGACTATTCGTTTGTCAAGTGCAAAGAAACGAGTGCCAAGTAGCCATCGTCGCTTTGATTTTCTTCCGCGAACTTCTAGACTGGTTTCCAGAAGAAAGGAGGAGCGAAGAATGCGCAGACGAATTTAATAGACCAAGCTCTTACAATAAAAGCATTTCACCAAGACCGGTTACGTATATACACTCCTCACTTAACATTCCTTAGCTCTTATGTAAATGGGTGTACAATTTCATATTTACTCAATTTACTTGTATATATTTTTAACGTGTAATCGTCGCATCAGTTATATAACTCTTAACATTATTGTTTTTGAATCTACTGTATTTTAATTGATACTGCAAGCATCATTGTATCTAGTTACT
Source organism: Cecidostiba fungosa (assembly GCA_900474305.1). NCBI lineage: Eukaryota > Metazoa > Arthropoda > Insecta > Hymenoptera > Pteromalidae > Cecidostiba > Cecidostiba fungosa. Next base: position 41,981 of record UCOJ01000432.1, on the reverse strand, counting down.
TCAATTATATTTTGAGGAAGTATAGAGTATTTTTATAATATAACGTGTCTCACGTACAGAACCAAAACAAATTTTTACATATGGCGATCTGAAATTGATACATCGGACAAAAATTTTAAAATAACAAATATGACGAAAGCATCCATCATTTTCCATTAACCCAGTAAACAGTTATTTTTCGAGTATCAAATAACGACAGCGACGAAGCAACGCATCTGGGCTTAAAAAAAAATCCCAGTAAATAAATTCGTCTATAAATCTCCCAACACTCCACACCCGCGTAGGAGCACTCAACCTCCACCGAATCGTCTGAAAAATAAAAAAAAAGCAGCCGAGAGTCTATTTTTTCCACGCGAACGTGAGTTATATAAATCGAGCGACATATCGACTCCGGATCACGTCGAAAAGCTACAACAGCCGGCTTGCGTATATATAGTATATACCTATACCCGCGTCTCTCGTCGTAGTATTTATACTGCCCGTACAGTCCTGGAATGCTTCCAGTTCTGCTCCTCGGCCCATTCACGATCAACCGCTCTGCCTTTGCCAACAACTGGCTTTTCGCAGGTGCAAGCTTTTGCTCGCTTTTTCTCACGCTTATTCATTTCCGAGTTAATAAATGAATTCTGGCGCTCTCGCGCGTGTATTTTACTTGCACACTTTGTCGCGCACGCTCTTCGTTATACGTATATCTATGCTTAGAGCAACGGGTTCACGCTCTTCTGCGCTGTAAACGAGCTGGATAATGTAATATCGTTTTTTGCTGGTTTATTTGGGAAATATATTTGGATTGTTTTAAAATAGTTGCGCAGATGCAGGATTATTAGAGCGGCGTCGTGTGCGGACACAATTTCTCGGTGTATTATATACATGTGGTAATAAAGGGCTTCCGGTTGGGCCAAGCGTTTAAAGTAGCATATGGTGTGTCCCATGTAGAATGACGTATCAAAAGATCGTGAGTATGGGGGAGTTGAAATTTTCGGCGGAGGTATACTACTCAGCTCTTTTTCCTAACTTATTATTTGGTCGATGGAAAACACATTTTAATTTCATGTCAAGAATATTTCACGTTTCATATTATAAACGTGGTCTACATCGATCGAACGCGAATCGCTGTTTCTCTGTGTATAGAAAGCAGAAATTAGAATATGCGCTGATCAAATCTCGAGTTTATCTTCCAATAAAATGTTGAATATCAAGATTGAATCAGAAATAAATTCACACACCCGTATATACTAACGACAAGATTTCACACGTCGGTTTACTGTGACTCAGCTAAATTCGGCCAACCGAATATATACTATCCATTATTCTCTCCAACTCGACTAGCCAAGCCGTCAGAGACTGTTAACAATTGCCGGAGCTCGTGATAGACAAGTCGAATCCAGAAAGAGACTATTCCTTTATTTAAACTGCAAGCTATACTCCACCAAAAGCCTGAAGATCATCTCATCTCAGAGTCGGTCGATTGTGTGCGAGAGCGACGATGCTAATTTCGGTTTTTATGCCGAAAAATGTATCGGGGCCGAAAGCCGGTTTGTGTTTCTTTCGAGGGGGGTTTTATAGCTCTCATCCGCGCGACGGAAATACCGAAATCCGAAACTCGCGCGCGGCTTGTTTCTACGCCTGGCGATGCCCTTACCTCTCTCTCTCTCTCTTACTCCATGAATTCCCTAATGTCAGCTGTTTTATTTATCTATCGGCGCGTTAGAAAGCTACGGTTTCTCGCGGCGCCGTGTAGAAACTGCAGCGGGACAGATGGGAATGAAAATAATCGCGACGAGCTGGCTTTATTGAATTTGTGTCTGCTCCGCGCGGCTGACTCGAGATAATATCGGTATCGCTTTTAGTCGCGTGTTTAACGAAATATAACTCTTTTACCGCGAATTCATTTTAATCTATTTAAAATAGTGCAAGCTCTTTATCAACAGAGCATCGTAACGTCATTTCAGATTAAAAATTTAGAGAAGAAATTTTCGTAAGTAGACTTGTATCACACACCATATAATTTTCGGTTACTAAATAATTATTGAAAGTATGTACAAGTTTAATACAAATATTATTTAATCACTCTTTAATCTCTTGGATAACAAAAGCTCGCAGCTGTAAGCCAGCATTGAACACATTCTACAAGCAGAGTAAAATCTCCAGATTATATTTCGAAAACTGCAACTTTCCTAATGCACTTCCAGACCAACAACTCTACAAAGCTAAAAAAACCCCAATCCAAATAATAAGTCCGCGCTACTGCGACTGTACTGTGGCGTCCAAACGAAATTTCGCGAAACGAGGGCAAACCAGCGAATCAACAATGGAAACGCAGTCGTCCTTTCGTCGGCGAAGCGAATCGCACGATATATAGAAAGGGGAGAAGCGCATAGCACAGCGCAAAGCAAACACTGTAGAGCAAAAGCGAGTCGGTTTCGTTGAGCAGATGGCTGCAGAGAGCGGTTTGATCGGGACGACCTTGAGAATGCACAACTAGTGCCCCTCGGTTGCTCCTTCTTCTCTCTATATACTGATGGCTGCTACATGCTATACTGCCTGCTGCGCGTGTGATCACGAGGGGGAACGGAACGGAAGAGCGCGAGAAGCGCCGTGGAAGGAAGAGCAAGAGAGAGAGAGAGAGAAGGGACGATACTATGTGCGGTCGATGCGAGTGGAAGATAGGCCAGAAGAGACCGGGGAATGTTGAAGATAATAAAAAATGGGTAGGTTGTATTATATATATGGGGGAGAGAAATCGTGTGCCTTTGTCTAATGAAGGACTGGAACGATTTATGCGAGAGAGGAGAGCCCAGTAGTGTAAGGTATAGGTTGAAGGGATTTTGCTTTGGGAGAGTTGTATTTTTGCTGCGGACGGTTTTTGTTACTGAACGCGAGGTTTGGATATATTTTGGCGGGGTTGTGTTTGCTAGGCTGATGCTGATGAAATTGGTTTGGATTAAAAAGGGTAAACAACGGGAGGTTGTAGTGGAGCTCGAAACTAGATTTTGATTGGAAGCTACTAATGCGTAAAAAGTTTTCCATGTAGGGACTATTGTTAGAATTATATTTGGAAAGAATTTAGGAATTACTCGATTGTTCAACGTGGAAGCAACTTTGATTGATAATAGAAGAGTGCTTCTACCTTGTAATATCAACTTCAACTTCAACGCAATAGAGAAGTACAGATGTGGGTCTATTTGATTATGAATTTGAAGCTTATAGCTCAGATCGGTTTAAATCTGCATAATATCCATATATTGCACATGTCAGGATCAAAGTTCGGTCAGGTCAAACTAAACCGACGTGAAATCCGTTACAATATTATAGAGATATGGATCATCAAAACTATAGAGACCGCACCTCTTCATTCTTTAGCTCTCTCTCTCACACACACACAAAAAACCAAGCACAAGCTCAAGCTCCGAACAAAAAGCGGGTCCTATAAGAAAAGCTCGCTCGCGGAAGATCGAGTCAGAGCATTTCACTCGAAAAAGTAGTAACAACGACGACGCCTTTGCTCAGTTCGCTGCAGGTATCCTACATGTATCCTATATGCATCGGAGCGCAGAGTCGCCAGCCGGAACAGAGACAGACATCCCTTTCCGTTTCGAATCCACTCTCTCTCTCTCTTGCTCCTATCCGTGTGTCTCTCCACAAGTATTCCTCTCCTCCTTGAGACTTGGAAAGACGAAACTGCGCATGCGCCTCTGCTCACCTGCTCCATCCTTTTTGCTCGCGCTCTCTATATAGTAAAACGTCGTCGTCGTGCCGGAGAAAAGAAAGAAAGAGAGAAGAGCAGCCGCCGAGCGCGGGGTTGCCACGCATTCGCGCCCGTCCGCAAAACCGTCCTGAAAACATGCGCCAGAGTATAGCTAGAGAGTAGGCCTCTGGTATATATATATTGTGCGGGACTGCGCTCGAGCGCTTCTCTCTGCGGGCTTCTTCCGCTCCCGACGCTAGTATCTTCTCTTTCTCTATACCTATATTATACTCTGTGTAAAGCTGGCTGGGGAAGGAACAAGTTGGAGATGTAATAGGGAAGCACAATGCCGAGAGCGAGAATTATTGGCTTTAGTTTGCTTTGTTGGCTCTGTCTCGCGGTTATATTGTCGTGTGTAGCAAAGAGTCCAGACGCATTGATTATGAGGATGTGTATATGTATTTCGATCGACGTTTCTATACGGACGAATTTGTTATAATAATCGAGAAATCCGTGAGCGATTATTTTCTGAAAAGACGCGTCAATTTCGTCTTATGAAAAACGTCCTTTGTTTGCTCGTGATGCAGAGTTTCTTCGTGGAACGCGCATCACGTTGAAATTCCGCTAAAAGTCCGAGCGCCGGTGGTTCTTTTTTTTGCATGCGCAAGTAGTCGCCGCTTCTGTTCATTTTTCAGTTCCGCGCGGGATCCAATTTGAGCATTCCAAGTTGGCTGGAAAGTGGAAACAGCCCGCAGAGATCTCTGAAGAGGGATACTGTAGCACTTTTTGTTTTTTTTTTCTAACGAAACGATGATATTTCTCAAGGATTTCGGAAATTACCCAGCTTTTGGAACCTAAATGAAAGAATAATTGTCTAGTCATTTCGCTGGTGTCCGATCACTTATATGGAAAAAAAAGTTGAGTACTGCTAATAGCAGTGATAAAAAATGTAGGACTCCTGATAGCGATACGATAATCCCCTGCATGGAATATTAATGCTAGTACATAAATGAAATTACGTGATCGATATTAAGTAGGTCCTTCCGTTGTCCTAAATATATCCTCTACCACACAGACACGTATTGATCAGAGCGATGGCACTGCACCAATACCAATGACTAAACTAAAACTATCATCGTCGCAGCAATATTTTTCAAAAAAAAAAGCTAAATCTCCGAGTCGAACCGTGCTCAAGATCACATAAATAAAAAAAAAACTGAACAAACTCGAGAAAAAAAGTTAAGCCAAAACGTGAGGCAGAATAAGGGGGACGCAAAAAGAGCTTGCGTGGATATAGAGAGAAAACTTCAAATGTCGAGAGGAGAGAGAAAGAAGTACACCGGCGAGTTTCGACTTTATACAGGGGCAGCCACGTGGGGGTTAAGCGGCCAGTGGCAGAAGAAGAAGAAGACTAGGGGCTGCTGTTGGCGAGATGAAAATGCGCGCACGACGTAGGGGTCGGGTCGAGTCGACGTCGGGAATCTCGCGGGGGTGGCAAGCGGCTTTTCGCTCAATATCCGCGGGAACGAGATCTCCCCGAGACGCTAGTGAAGAGAAGCGTGTATATATGCCAGACGCGCGAGCGTGCGAGCGAGAGCGAGAATTTTCTCATAAAAATTGCTGCAGCGTTAATGGGAGAAATTAACGTGGAAGTTATATCTTACGACGTTTCTGCGAGCATCATCGTGGCTCTGATGATTAAGTAAATAATCTGCAGCTTGAACTTTAAGTATCCTGCTGATAAGTCTTAAATTATAGGACACGTGGTGGTAGTGAAATTCTGCAAGTCAGTTTTTATAAGGAGGCAACAGCTCAAACTTTTTTCTTGTGCAGTAAAAACTCTGTACCTACACATTGTATCTGATTGAATTAAAATACTAAATTTTATTTAGATGAGAAATCTCATCATTAACGTGTTTTTCCTGCGTATACTATAAAATTAAACTGTCCGCCATGGCCCTTAGCCGGTATATAAGCAAACGACCGGCGCCGCAATTGTATATTACATACACGTAGCCGAGAGTGCGTGGGTTGCGAGTTAGCAGTTGCCAACCACACAGCGACATGATGAGAGAGAAAAAAAGAACGTTAGGAGGAGAAGCGCGTATACCTGTACGTTTTAAGTGACACGAGAATGACTCATCGTCGTTTTCGGGGAACAGAGGCGTATTATAGCTTCATACTCTTTGCTATAGTCGATCGTCGTGATTTACAACAGAGGATTTTTGTATGTTACGATTCGGATTTTACACAGTGTTATGTAACGTTGTAATTATTATTTATTTATTTAAAGACAAATTCTTTTAATAGAAATAGTTTCAGTAAATTGTCCTCGAGAGATTGTCCTCAAACTTTTCTACTCTCTTTTATGAAAGCCAAAGCAAATGGTCCAATTCAGTACGAATTCGGCTAAACCGCGACCTCAATAAACGTGCCCTTGAACAAACAGCCTCGATAAAAATGTAAAAGTCGGTGTATATATACAGGATTCTTAATGCGACGTCCCCTAGAGAGGCCTTGCTAGCCTCTTGGCTGGAGAACGTCATTTTTCTAAAAAAATCTAATAATGCATAGAAATGAGTTTTTGTATCATTTTGTAACGAAAAACCTCTTTATTAAAAAAACTCAGTTATTTTACATCTGAAGTCTCTTCCGTGCAATGATCCTCCTTCCGACTACGCTAACAAGCGAGTTTTCAAAATTACATCACCTGCGGCACACATACATCCGAATATCCCACACACTTGCACACATGTCTAATGAGCGTAATGCGACTCTAAAAATCGCGGGAGCGTAAAATGTAAAACACGAAACAAAAACACCGCTGAATCATCCTCGGCCTTCTCGCCATCAGCACAAACTCGACGAAGCATTAACAGCGACAATGAAAGCCAACACACGAAGAGGAGACACTTTTCAACGCACACGACAAAAGAGAGGAGACGAAATTATAAAGCGTGCGAAAAAAAACCAACTCGACCAATCCATTACTTTCAGACTCTTTTTTTTCATCGTATAGTAACGCGTGGAACTGCCACGCCAAAAAGTTGCGCAAACAAAGCCATTAATCTAGGCTCGCATACTTACGCGTGGAGGAAAAGTTTCAAAAGGCGATCGCGAGACGATGAACATGTGTGAACGTGTTTGCGTATAGCCGCTAACTCGAGAGAGAGAGAGAAAGATGTGTGTTAGAAGGAACCGAGACGGTGTGTTCGGATGAGTCGGGGATAAGCGCGATTCTGTAATACTCAGGACCAGGCGCGGATAAACCGGTTTTGGAGATTTCGAGGCTGCTAATTTCTTCTTCTTCTTCTTCTTTTGGACGAGGAAAGACCTATACACGACTGAGTTTGCTAGCGCGCGAAAGTGGTTCAGGCAAATTTTACTTTTTGTGTCTTTGGTCTAGTTTTCAACGTGAAAAAGAATTTATCGAATATATCGCTTGAATTACGTGAAAGCCTCAATTAAAATCGGTTATCAAAGTATAAAAATTCCTTCCATTAACTCGTTAAAATCCGTCGCCTAATTAAGCCACCGACTGAATACCTTTCCCACACGCCAAGGTGTACAAGGAAAAAGAGAAGCGTATATCCGTAATACCTCATAAAGAATCATTAAAAATCTGATAACCCCGTAAAAATAAGAAGAAGAGCAAAATGAGCCCAGCAAAAAAGTCTCTTTATATATAGATAACGGAAAATGTTGGACTAATGCGAGTGAGAGAAAAATATAATGAAAAGAACCTCATCGCTTGGAAACTCCAAGTCCTTTTGCAGATGCAGCTCGTTGATGCGCTCGCTTCATCGTTCAAGTGGATCACGGCTTAAATTACGAACGTATATCGCGCACACGACCCTCCAATAGAATTCCGCGAGTCGCTTATATCTATGCCGAAGAGAATGCCGGACGTGCACGGCGCGCCACCGCGCAAAAATGCGCTTCTGATGATCCTCTGCTATCGCTTTTCCCCCCTCTTGTCTTCTCTTCGTTTAATGGCGTATATATCTCGTGTGTTCAAGTGCCGTCATTAATGCGCGATATTATTTACTTGGGTATAATGAAAAATTTTATATAGGTATGTTCAGCGAATATTTATATTGCACTGTATAATCTTTGAAGCATTTGTTATACCGTTAGGAGACATGTTATACAATTCATTTAGTTATAAATTTTATTTTATTTTCAACATTTTTGTAACGTTCAAATTAACTATTGTGTTAATTCCCAAGTGTAAACAAGCCGATGTGTCTGCCTTTGCGTTTGCATAAATAAAATATCTTCCCATCTCATCTGACTACAATGACATGGAAACCGTTGTCGGGTTGGGCTGGGTGCAGTAACAGCCGGTCGAGGTGAGGTTGGGTTGCACTACTTGCTGCTCACCAGCCTCAACGTTGCTAAAACTGTTCCTAGGCTGCAGATAATGATACAGACATGATGCGGCTGTATATAGAGTGGATGTACTTTGGGTACAGAGTGAATATACACATATGGAGTCTTGAGCATCAGGATGATATGGTCCACTTCAAAAGTTTGATGGATAATTAGCGCGTGATGGAAAATGTCTATTATTGCACTCGTTAAATAATAAATAGATTGTATGCGATGTTCTTTTGAGGGATTGAGTTATAAAAGTGAAAAATTTGAAAAAAAAATCCGTTGTAGTGATTAGAAACCTGGTATCTAATTTTAACTATAATATATAAGCAGAAAGAGTTTCACTTCGCAACCATGAGGTAAAGAATAAATCGGGTTTCGCCACAAGCTGTTTCGAGGTGAAAGTTTTTGTTTCATTTGAAACATTTTGGTGTGTACGTCTTCATTAAAATTGGAATTCTAATATCCGACTTGGTGAATTCGATACACGCAATCTACAACTGAATAGCAATATAATAGAAGTGTTATTTATTCAATATGACGATCTTCTCTTTGAAACTCCACCATTTCGTACAAACTTGAATGCGAGAGGTTTTATTTTCTTTAATGGTCGGTAGATTTTTCTGGTCGTAAAATTGAAGGCACATCAGTTTTAAAATTTTAAAACATTATAATCAATTCGGCGAAGTTCCAAAGGATTCCGAGTTTCGTAACTTCTCGTAACTGATAAATATTCAATGTCGCACGCGCAAAACTGCAATTTTATCTGGTGAAAGTTTGAGATACCGAGCCTTATATCATAATTAACTAAACTTATGCTAAAGTATTATATTCAGATCGTTCTAGATATTATTCATGCGTAATTCTAATACATGTACTCTCTAATTTTTTCCAAGAGAAATCATCATCATTTCCCTTTCAAATTGCTCGCCAGTTCTATCGGGAACAAATTGCGAATATAAAGGCGGCAGCCATTATGGCATCCAGTAATATTTGAAAAATTATTGACTATAAAAAGAAGCATAACGATCGTTAAGGGTTGGAGGTCAATGGGTCAAACTGCATGAAAAGCACAGGACCACCCACGTAAATACACGATAAATCCATTCCGAAATTCACATCGTTCTTGCCCTTCGAAAAACGACCATCTAAAACCTCGAACTAAAGTGCGCAACGTCGCTATAGAGTCTCGTTAAAAAGCAATCCTTCAGCTCTCCATTGTGGAATTGCAATTCTCCTCCACAATACGCACACACGTTCCGTGCAAAATAACGCAAATATAGTCACGGCTATTTTCATTCGAGTAGCGCACACACGAGTTTCTCACTGAGACTCGCACTAAGCATTTGCGTCGAAGTATAGAAAAATCGTTAGTTCGCTTATTCTTCGAACTTTATGAATTTACGAAACAAAAAAAGTTTGAAAATCTCATCAGATGCAACATTTTTACTGGCTTGAATTTTTGCTTCTAATTTTAATTGCGCATACCAAATGCAATAACCCGTTTGTAATAGCTACCGGTCTGTTTTAATATGCACGAGTATTTAGAGATAGTATATGCAGCAGCATCAGTCACGAAGCAAAGAGCGAACTAACGGAAGCCGTTATGAGCCGCGTTGTCGGTGTAAGATACATCAGAGGCGTGAGAGACGCGTCACCTGTCTGCCATTAAAGTGCCGGTTGTTGTTCGTGGGGCCTTTTATTGCTGTTAGTCATAATAACTCGATTTGCAGCGAACGAGCGAATGCGCACACGAGGATGTAGTAAACGAAAGAGACGCCGGTTATATACATACGTATCACCGGAGACTCGTGCAATAATCTATCTTTAACCTCTTGTCTTTTTTTGCTACTCTTTCGATTTCAGGTGTTCAGCTTGCGGAAATGAAATAGTTTTTGCTCGGTTGCAGTGTATTCGTCGTCGACTAACTGGAAGTTAATTCCATCGGCAGTCAGGTAATGTTTGACGTTAAAGAAGAAGCATGTTTGAAGTAATCATGAATGAGGTCTGCAAAAGTTAAATTGAAAAATTATCTTGAGCTGTTTGAATATTTCTTTCGTGAGTGAATTGCGCTGAAAAATATAACGCACAAAGATAATTTTAAAATTCTTTTAAAGATAACTAAAACGATTGGGCGAATAATACAAAGATAAGATGCGGCTGCAAAAGAGTAGCTAATTCTTAGGTAAGTACCACAATAACTCTGTATAAGTTGAATTACCAAACAAGCGGCTTTGAGCTATAAGTCTGTCGGATTAATAAACGAGGAGGAGGTATGTACTTATTTTGGCCAGACGATGAACAAACTTGATGCTGAGCAGCCTGCAATTGTGTGTAAGAAATGTATACCAGCCAAGAGGCTAAGTAAGTCTCTTATTTTGCAAGCACAGCGACAGTAGATTGCTCGAAGATTAAAGACTCTGCTGCGGTGTAAACGGCTTTAAGCCGTGAAAAATTCATACCAAGATGAGCTCCAAAAGGCGAATTTTTTTAATCCGTGAAAAATCCCAAGTCACGGACACGCGTATAACAAAGTTACCTTTGAAGTCGATGCTCGCTTGAACTATTTTCCCCCTATATACTCAATACGTACACTGGGTCGCAACGTGTGCGGTAATTACTACTGGTACTTAAATTTTTGATAAGAGGTACACAACCTGTAACTAAGTCGTTTATATTAGCAGCATTTAAACAAAAAGATAAAGACAACAGCTATAAATTAAAACCTGTCTAATTGTTGAAATAAGTTTTATTGTACTCCGAAATGTCGCGTGTTTTAAAATAATTAAAGTCAGCCTATGAATACACAACGATTAACACCCGCAACAATGATGCCAAGTTATATGGCAAGACGAAAATTATATATTTAGGTAAACAACCGGCAGCCAAACGCAATTTCCTAAAGTGCACTTCTTGCCACATTATCAGTCTCAACGACCGCGTCATCATTCGCATTTGGCCCGAATTGCAGTAGCAAAACCGACTTATTATACCGCCCAAGTAACGAGAGCGCATAAAAGACGTGACGCATATATATACAGCAGGCGAGAGCGTGAACTTTTATGGAACACTGCAATATAAGTATAATAATCTCGCTTAAATGCTCCATTTAAAACACGCCCGCAATGCTTCAAATTCTCTTCTCCAGCAATAATATTATTCCCAATATCTATCAAACATTCTTAGAAAAAAGCCGTTAAAAATCAATCCAAACCACAACCGCCTAAAAAGCGCGCGAGCGCATCATCAGGTCAGCTGCCGCAGGTAGAGGTAGGTATCACACACAGCTCTGGAACACCTGTCCCCCGCGCACACCTATACATGCATCGCGCCGGTTGCGCATACACACACGCAGTTCTCTCCATTTATACGCTGTATGCAGTGCTGCAAGCGCAAAAAGCTCCGGGCGGCGTGCGCAGCTCCGCATGCGCGGCTTGCCGTCGGCCATCTGCAGCCTATACTCGGCTTCCGGTCAATCCTCGTCGTGAATTCTCTTTCTACTCTGCGTATATATATGTATGTATGTAGTGTACCGAGCGAAAAATCCCCCTTCTCTGCACGTGCGTTTTTTCGCGAGACTGTACTTATATACCTTCGTTCGTTGCTTCCTCGTGGAAACGTGTCTGTTCGCGTTCGAAAGATTGACCTTGAGAGAGAGAGAGAGACGAGTTTGCGGATTTGAACCGTTGCGCGAGCGCTTTTTGCTCCGAAATGCATTTCGGAGCAAAAAGCACGAATATACGGTCTGTGTGTATACTGGAGCGAGAAAGAAAGAGTGCAGTAATAAAATTAAAAATAGTAGTATTGTACGCACCAAATATACGGTAGGCAGGAATATCGATCCGACAGATATATACGTTGTGTTATATGTCGAAACAAAGAGAGTCGCTGAACTATCCTTGGCGATATACGTGTATTTTCTTCTTTCACTTTATTAGAGGCACACACGGCACTCCACTGATTTTCAGATCTCTTCTGGATTATTATTATTATTGTTACTATCTCTGCAGCACTTTGTATTATTATTACAGAAGAACTATATACGTTTGCTCACGTCGCAAAAAATTTTCACACTCAGTAGACGACGACGACGATGATTTTCCGGAAGAGAACAATCTAAGTTTGCACTATACTGCGGCAGCACTGCACCAATATATATATATTATATATTTATTATCACACCAGAACCAAAGGAACTGAAAAAAGCAGCTGACACGATGTGCAGTGCGCGTTCCACTCAACCAACAAAAAAATTATATATTTATCACCAGTATATTATTATACTGCAAAGGGAAGATGATATTACGGAGACAGTATAAAACTCACTGACGGAGCACAGAGAGAGACACTGTTGTAGAGGGTATAGTATAAGGAAAGAGACGAGAGCAAAACTCCGGCACACTGTGAGAGTGAGAGAGAAGAAGAGAAAAGAAGTTTCGCCGCTATAGAAGAGTGTGTGTGTGTGTTCACAGACTGAAGGTGTGTATACGACTACTATATACTCGCGTGCCGATCGCTGGAGGGACGCTCGCGCGACTGTCAAGCTCGAGCGTTTTGGAGGTTATGGAAGGCACGCCGAACGAACGAACGCGCCGCGCGGCTTCTCTTCTCTCGCTTGCTCTCCCTCTCTTCGCCGCTCACAGAACTCGCTCCGTCTCACTCGCTCGACTCGCTGTGATGCTCTCTGTGTGTGTGTGTGTTATATACTCCTTCTCTCTCTCTCACTCACTGGCGCGCGCGCGTGTTCATACGAGGGAGACAGAGACGGAGCGATATATATAGCAAGTAGTAGTAGTCGACGAGAAAATCCCGCGAATGCCGCACACACGCCATTTCTCTTTCTTCCTTTCTTAAATTCCTCCTCTCTGCAGCGCTCCCTTATATTCTCTCTTTATTCTGCCGGCGCGGGATGCAGCCTCTGGCGCCTCGTGCAATATTCACCCACACACATATACAGACTTGCTGCGCTGCAGTCCGGCACTTAATGCCGTTGACGTTCGAAATTTTTGAATTTCAAAAGCACTGCGTGCGCTTTCGACTTTTATAATCTCATCTCACGTATATATATATAGCCTCTTTGCGTTTATGTGTTGTACCTATACATGGACATAGTAGTTAGTACATACGTTTAGTACAGGTATATAAACGTGTATACAGCTGTACGCACATATCGAAGCGGCGGAAGAGGGAGCGGTAAACTCTGGAGCGAAAAGTTGGCCGATGCGCGCGAGCGCGTAATAGATCCGGCTAAAGTTGTGCTGTGTGCGCTCTGCACAGCAGCGAGAGCTGCTGATGGCTAAAACTTCGCGAGTGCGAGAGAGAAAGAGAAAAAGGGGGGGAGGGAGTCTCGTGGGAGGGGGGATGAAGAGGGCGACAGAGCAGAGAGAAAGAGAGCGTGGGGGAGTCAAGTAGAAAGAGAGAAGCAGTATATGACGCGGGCGCCGCGAGTATATGCGATGTGGTATAAAAGAATGATTTTGGCCGTGAAAGGGCGTCGCGACTGGGAAAATGATATTTTTTATATGGGTAGTATTGTATCGATTGACATCGTATTTCTGCAGTTTTTAGTACTGTGTATAAACTATAAGGTCTCTGAGGTAAATTATTCGGTGGAGTTGGCCGGACGAATTATTGAATTGGACGCCGGCTTTGTACGAGCGTGATGGCTCAAGTTTAATTGAATTTTTGAGCGCGCAAGGGTGCTATATAGAAGAGCATTTTTGCCGGTCTAAACTGCTGCTTTATGTAAAAGATGGGCGTAGACGTGTAATACTGAATTTATATACATGTACATACATACGTCGTTTGGATTTTCAATTCGTAGAGCTCAGTTGTATATCGAATTGCTGTGTGTATCAGAAATGCACGTATACGATAGTTTCCAACAGATGAAATTGAAATTGATATTCCGAATGAATTTCTCGGCGCATAAGAGTTATGTACGAAAAATAACAAAGAAACGCAAACCAGACTGCAGGTGAAAAAGGAAAGGAGAAGGTATATATAGGTATGTATGATTTAGAGGAAGAGGAAAAAGATCGCGAGCGCGGAAAACTAATCAAAATAGATACAGAAGGAAAATTGATAACGCACACATATATAGAGGCGCGGCGATCGAAGAGAAAAAGCGACGTAAAATATTTCCCTAGGAAATAAACGAACGCCCCGCAAGATCAAACACACGAGGAGCAAAAAAAGGAGAATCGTGGAATAGAAAGCGAAAACATATTAAGACAGATGGAACAAAAGAAAAAAAGAATCCAAAGTCGCGGGGAATTTGAAAAAAGGAGAACAGCCGCGCGTGTGCGGAGTATAAAAAGGGAAAAATTGCAGGAGAATGCGGAGCAACGGCTATAAAGAGAGGGGAGGAAAACCGAGGGTGAAGAATCGCGGATGACGGATAAAGACAAAGAGACGTGTGGAGGAGGAAAGAGAGAGACAGAGTCAATAAAAGTATGGCAAAGAGAGAGAGAGACGAAGAAGAAGAAGGAGAGGGAGTAAAGAGCACTGGTGGAAGGGTGAAGGGAAAAGATGAGAGTAGGGGAGGCCAACAGCCGGCCAGAGACTCGAGGTTGTTGCTTTTGTGTGTGCGCGCTTGTGTGTGGGCTGTGTGCGGTGTGCCTCACGTTTATTATACGAACACATACACACGTGAGCAGGGATATTTACGCCGACACACACCGCGAGCAAAGAGATGAGGATAGACGTTGGCGTTCGTGCCTTCTTCGCAAGGCGTTTATATATACAGGGCTTTGAGCTCAGCTGCTGCTCTCGCACGTACATGTAGTTGGAACATCTTTTTTCTCGACTGTCCTTGCGCGGAGGGTTGCTACTGCTGTAATTGTCGGAGAGGGTGGTTTTGTAGAGGCCCTTTTGTCCGAGATTTTTGGCTGTTATTTATCGGTAATTTAGAGGCGATTTGCTGGCAGGTTTTATTTGGCTGTACTTTCTTTGATTTTTCCGTCAACCTGATGGTGATAAGCTGTGAGGTTGAAAGCTTTATTTCTTCGCTTGATAAATTTTACGTTCTTCTCACTCTGCGGAACCTAAATCTTTGTTTTTTGTGATTTACATTTGTGAAATCTCATCGGTTGATAGTTTATCATCTTATGACGAACATGTTATAATGTAATGTTAATTTAGATATTAATTTTTCGTAAAAATGTCTCCATTTCATTAACATATTGACCAATGAAGTTGGTCTATGGTAGTCCTCCTATATAAATAGAGTAAATTGTAGAAGTTGAAGTGAGCGTAATGATATAATAATTTAGTTGTAATCCTTAATTTTGAGTACGTGCTACGAGGGAATACTTGGATAACTTGAGGTGGAAGTTGAGAAGTTCATATTTTTAAATCTTTTTATAATAGCACATTACAGTTTTTTTCTCCGTAATTTTAATGAGTTTATTTATGTTTTATGAGTAATTTTTAAACTAATTTGTTTATCCAGGCTTGAGAAAACTATTATATTTGCAGATTAAAGAAGAAAGTACAGAAAGTACAGTTATCGAGTTTATGAACGATGAAAATGGTACAACTTGAGTAAAAAGGCTACGGAGTCAATAAATTTCACGTTAAATATGATAATGTATATTTTTTTGCAATGCTTTTTTTCTTCCTAGACCGTGATTTAAAACATAATGCTTTTTCAATAAATTATTGCTTAGAAAAGACGCGTTTAAAAATAAACGCAAGGCTGGCGCGTTAACATCTTTAAATTTTTCCTGAAAAACGCTTGTACAAATACAAATAAAACGCGTTAATTTTAGCGATTTTCGAAACCTCCAAACCTTGTAATTTCATCAATGAAATCGAATATTCCAGCATTTTTCTGAAACTTTTCGTTCACATTACACATACAAAACAAACTACAATTTGGAAACCAGTATTTTCATCACAATACCTATACACCGAATCACAGCATTCATTTTACACATCGGCAAACTCGATCAAGAGGGAAAAATCATTCCACGCCTATATATTGCATTGAATCCTTACATCGACACGAGAATTGCGCAACGGCGTAAATTCGATAAAACCGCGATATTATAAAAATCTTGCGTAAGCCGCGCAGTGACTGAATGAATAAGACACGCTATATATAACGCGCGCGCGCTCGATCTCTCTTTCAAGGCTGAAATACAGCCAGACGACAGAGAGCTGCTGCTATATACACGGCTCTTCCGTTTCAATGCCTCCGCGATTCCTCTCTTCGTCTCCATTCATCGAACGACATTTTTCTAGCGGTACAGTTCCTATATGCCACCGTATATGTAAGCGGTCTTTCGTCTCTTTGTTTCCTAGCCGTGTATATACTTTTTGCGTCTACTGTGTAAGGGGGACCCGATTTTGATTGTATGTGTGTATGTGTGCGTTTGTGAGCCGGTATATTATAAAAGACCGCGAATCGAAGAAAACGTTAGGGGATATATTGAAAGGTATCACGCGAGGCGAAGGGAAAGAATATGAACGGAACCCGACGGAAAATGAAGACAAAGAGCGCGGTACTGTACTGCAACGGAAAAAGTGAGTTGAAATTACGAGATTTTATCGACGATATTAGAGTATCGTGCAGATGAAATCGAGAAATACATGCCGTAATCGTGACTCCAACTGCGAATAATTCAATTGTGAAAAATCACTCGTTTTCTAGAATGAAAGAACAGCGCATGCGATTCAGCTTTAAAAATTCTAAAACAGAAAAAAGTACTTTCTAGAATACGTACAGAATCTCTTGTTTTCCAGATTCAGCAGCGCGAGCAGTTACATATAAAAGACCAGCCGAGAGAAAGACAGAAAGAACAAAAGTAATAATATAATCTTCAAGACAAAAAGAAATGACGAGCCGGAATCGAGCACGAGGACGCGCGAGTAACCGAGCGCAGGAGAATATCAGATAAATACAAAGTACAAAACTCATTAAGAAGGACCCAACCGGGGACAAAAGCAGGGAGGATATGAAGAGGATGATGAGGGCGCGCAGAGCAAAAAAAGAAGCAGAATAAATCGAGACTGGACAATAAAATACAGAATATAGACGAGCCGAAGTAGAAGAATGAGTATCTGGAGGCGCGAAGGGGGATGCTTTTCTCGGGTGGGTCGAAACCTTGTTGAACCTCGTCGTTGCTTTGTGCCAGTTTGGCCTGGCACATACGCGAGAGGAAATGCTCGCTGACGTGCGCACCTCAGTGTGTGAATGCACACACCTATATACACATATATGCAGGAGGAGAATAAAAGAGTGAGTGTGCGAGTGAAAGACAAAGTGAAAAGGAGAGAGAGAGGGGCATCTCTTCTGTCAGCGAGACATGCGTATCTGTGTGTGTATGTGTACATAATACGTGGAGAAGATTCTGTTGAGAGTTTCCTAGGATTGGTTTCCGTATAGATACGCACAAAGCTTCGAGCGCATTTTATTACGTCTTAGTTCCGCGATATATATATACGAGGTTCGATGCACTGTGTTGGTGTACACAATGCAGTATTTTTTATAGCAGTGAGTGTGTGGGGTATTGTAAGAATTTAGGCGGATGTTTATGTTAAGAGTTTTCGCGGATGATTTTTCTTAATAAATATGTTTGATCGTACTCGTATGATTAGTATACGCAGACGTATATGTTTTTTTGCTGATATTTTAATAATGATTTTACTTCCAACTAACTGGACCATCGAAATCATTTTTTTCCTGATTCCTTATGACATATAATACTAAATCTTAAGCAAATCGTTATTATTAAACGCAATTATTTAATTTTTTACAACTGCTTAATGCCATTTTTATTAATTTTTAAATATTTATTATTGTTTAAAAATTACACCATAAAATAGTTGTAAACAATTAAATAATTACGTTTAAAAAAGGTGATCCGCTTACGTTTTCGTATATTGCAACTGTACAACCATTCAGTGTCTCTAACGCGACAGCACGTCATACAGACCAAGCGCCTACGTACTGCAACCCTCAACTCATTAGCTGATCCTAACCTGCTTTGATACTTGTATTACTTTAATTTGTAATGCTTTTTCTGTTTATATTCTTTATTAGTAAAAATTATTGTAATGGCGTTTCGTAGAGGGAATTTTCTACTCTTTCGAATAGAATTATATTATTATTGCTTAAAATTACATATTTTTGGTGATTTATACGCGAGTGTTGAAACAAAGTACTATTTTCCTCCTCCTTCCAAGTACTTCAAGTATACGAAGTGAATGTAAGACATCATATCTATTAATTTTCATATACTAACATTGTTGTGTAGTTGGAACACAGGATTAATACCTTGTGGTACAAACTAGGAAGATCTGTTAGATTTGCTGTACTATACAGCTACTCATTATATACTAGTCGTAATAAAAATTTATTAGTGATTCTTTTACTATTCTTGAATACAGTTATAGCATGAGCGGTCCAAGCAACAGGCTTGAGAAGGCAGTGTAGGCGCAGGTGACACACTGCTATATCTAGACTCGACACGCAGATTTCGATGAGGGTTATAGGACAGTGGCTATGCGCCACCTATCGTCGTTAGCCAGAGACTAGAGAACTACAAAGTGCAAGCGGTGGGAGGAAAGGCCAGTCCAAAACTGATTTTCATAGTTATTATAAGGCTTGGTGTTATACTATACGATTCCATCCGCATAATTTTTCTTCATACATGCTAATATTCAACAAGTTACATAATAATTTTGCTTCCTCCTGGAGAAAGCTTTGTAAAAGTAAAATTTTCAGTTTCGTTAAAACTTTGTAGAAACATGTTTGGGGTTGTTTGGAGTTCGAATCAATGTTTTTAGAAAGTATCTGTATGGATGTTTGTGTGTGTATTCGTGTGCGTGTACCGAAATATTTATAAAACTAAGTCATCAACATCCAAAAAATTTGAAGAATATTTTTGTGTTTGCATTCTAAATTCGGAGAAAGAACTTTTTTTTGTAATAGTAATAATACGAAATTTAAAGTTTATCTACCTTATTCCTATACGGATGTAGCAATTGCCGATTCAGAGAAATACAATTATTGGGAAATTACTTATGCATATCTACTCTTACTCGACAGTTCAACGACATATTTGTCAATATCCTACGAATATATATTACACATTATACGTACTACCACTTACAGCGTAAACATATTGCAATATTCTCAAAAAAATCTTTCTCTCTCTTCTCGAGCAGAAGTACCTAAACTCAGCAAAGGATCTCATCCACCCCTTCGTCAATCTCAATATGAGTACGAATCTAAAGGTCCCCATAAAAACGCCTCGGCAATACTCCTCAGATCCGCGTGTCGACGCGCGATAACGCCCCATATATAGTTATACTCGCGTCCTTCCTCTCCACTCGTCCTCGGAAAATAAAAAAGAAAAGAATCCAACGACATCGCCCTGAGCGAGCAAAGCAAAAAGGGTATATATAAATATAGAGGGGCGCGCAAAAAGGGAGCGAGAGTGAGAGAGACCGCGTGAGCTATATATACCAAGGGTTCGTTCTCTTTCTCGAGGAAGAAAGGTAGGCGCTGTTTAAAAAATGTAGGCTCCACTTTCCAGAGCGTCGGGCCCTACCCCACCAACAGGGGGTGAATCAAGAATTTCTCCGGGGACGCGATCGTTATTCTCTCTCTCTTTCTACTCTTCTCCCTCTTCCACTCATTCATCGGCACGACGACGACGACGACGACCCTCGTGTATTTTCCGTATCGCGCGACTGCTTCTTTCTAATTCTCTCATTTTCTATTTTTAACCCTTGCGCAGATTGCACTTGTCACCCCCTGGGTAGTCGTGAGAGAGAAAGATGCCGCCATTAAAAGTCGGCTGTGCGATCCTTAATTTTTGATGATGAAGTTTCGACTCGCTGCATACGAAGGTGGAATTAATTTTGCCGGATATAATCATCGTTCGTGCTTTTCAGTGTTTCTTTCCGAGAGTTGATTATTTAATTGTACGGCGATGCGTGAAAATGCGTGCATATACACGTACACTTTGTGAAGGCGCATAATATGAAAAGAACGGCTTAAAAGCGCGTTTTAAATTAATCAAATTCAACGTGAAATTCGTTCGCGTTTTCATTCGGGGTGCGGTTGGCAAGAATTTAAATAAATCCTATTGCAGCGAAATGCAATTCGGAGGCAGATGAGAGTATTTTAGCAATGTTGCTTTTCCAATACCGCAATTAAATAAACGATCGCTTACAGCAGTATACGTGTATAATATCAAAATCGTTTATTTTATTCATTAAGTTTCACATATTTAATTGAAAATTATTATTAAATTTCCTATCGCACACGGCTTCCTCTATTCCTGGTATACATATAATCGAATTTGCTTTCCGCGAATCTCTCGACAATCAAAGAAAAATACACCCAACAGTCGGTTATTCGTTTTGTTTATAATATCCAACCGCAAAAACGGATCGTTCTAAAAATATGACTATACATACACAACCAGTATCCGCGTGTAAAAAAAGAGCCCGTCAAAGCAAAGCCGCACGAATAAACAACTCGCGACATCCACAACAATTATGGCAAATAAACACGTACGCGTTCGCATCAGTGAGAAAGAGAGCGACGCTCCCAGTCGCGTCCTGCCCTTTTTCATTTTCGCATTCAGTGCCTACTCCTCCCGTCGCTTTTGCACTCGCCTACTCGAATCGTCGTCGACCCCAACAAAATCCGCAGGCCTCGTTCAAGCGGCGGTTGCTCTCTCAAGGTTCTTCGACGCGCCTCTCTCTCTCTTTCGATGTGTGGGTATGTGTGTCCCCCAAGCAACTGCGCAAGTACATATATACCATTTTTTCCTCTCACGAATCGAACCCTTTTCTCTTTCCGTGGCATTATACAGCCGCAAGGAATAAGAGGGAAAAAAGTATAAAGTTCCTGCCCCCGCTTAGTTTGTTTCTTCTTTCTTTCTTTCGAGCTCTGCTCTCGCTATGTGTGTAAGTACGCGTGTGGGTAAGTCGTCGTCGAGCTGCGGGAAATTAGACGGAAAGGTGGTTCGCGTGTTATCGAAAAAAATTTCGTTGGTCGATGAGTGTGGAGAAAAAATATAGTTACCGATTGCGGTGGTGGTATGGAAAATAATAATGATCCCTGAGCACGAATGTTATGTTGTACTGGTTTGGGTATATGTGTATGTAGGTTTGTTGTGGTATCGATTCGGGCTAACTTATGGATGATGCTTTTGTATTGACTCTCTGGAATAGTTATTGTACTCTGGAGAGAAAAATTTTTAAAAAGTTGGTTGACAAGGCTATGCTAGACTGTTTTTTTAAGAATTGTTAAAAATTTGACACAGTGAGCATTTATTATTTAAGACAATGGTTAGGATTCACAAAGGAAGATCAAAGCAACTAATTGGTGCTTCAAAGCGTGCTCGGAACAACGAGTTTTTGAAAGTTTAAAACTAGCTCTTGTTCATTTTGAAAACGGAAGGCAAATAAGAGAGTATAGCCAAGCTCTTGGCAGCTTTGGATAACTTTCAAACGAAACATCTTTTATTATAATGTTATAATATATCCTTAATCATCCTTTATAAATTATAATATATCCTAAAAGTGCTGGATCACCGAAAATGTATTTAACCTAATACAAGCACAATTTAATTCCTTAGTAGCGTGTCCAATTAATATGTCTTTCGAAAAAAAATGCAAGTGAAACAATGAACATATAATTTAACATACATGTGCCCTAGACACCGTTCAGAACAAATCCAAGTCTCAATCGAGTTTGAGGACAACGAATAAAGCAACGAGAACTAGTTCAATTAATCAATCATATCATCTACGACTGCGTATGTCCTAGATTCCAGTCGCTTTGATAGATACATTATCTTGAAAGGGCTATTCGTATAATTGGAGAACGTGGTCACCATTAGGGAATCTCTGAGAAACACCTGAATTGATTGAGTGTGCGAATGCTGAGTGCTAATCCAGGCTTCAATAGCGACCATCAATATATATACCTATACTCGCGACTTATCTCGAATACATATACAGATAATCCTCGAAAATTATAATTAATATTAGCGAAACTAAATATTCAGAAATCAACCATCAACACTAATAACGAATCACGGAAATGTGTCTCACTGTGTCTCACCTCGAATCCAGAAAGATATTTCACACCAGCAGAGCAGAGGAAACGGACAGGAATCAGTCTCGAAAATTAAATCCAGAAGCAGCAGCAGCAGCAGAGATAACAAACTGCAGCAATTTAAATTTCCTACGCCCACTAAATTCTCGCGCATTTTCCTTCATCAAATCCGGCGAAAATTACAAGCTTATGTTTCTTTGCCCCCCTTTCTTCTCGAGCTGTCCCGTCTGACTTTTCTCTTGGGCGGGCATATCAAGCAGTAGCAGCAGTAGCTCATATCTCACGCGCGAGACGACGCTGCGGCGCTAAACGCCGCTTTCAGCCACGCGAATTAAGATTTATCGCGCGCTTCTCTCTCTCTCGGAGATTCGTCGCGCGCAGATTCTTGGCTTCCGCTTCGCGACGCGTCTCGGAGATTCCAGAAATTGAGGCTTGAGCGAAGCACTTAACGTTGTTGCTCGATGAGCTTTGGAGGATCATTTGCGATCGATGAGGCGAAGTAGTATAGCAGCTGATGTTGGCGGTTCGTTCACACCATCTGCTGCTGCTGCTGCTTCGCTCGGGCTTTTTAAGTACTGGAATTAAATTGTCCTGGATTTCTTATTCGTTTCCGGCTAACGGGATTTCCTTCAATTTCAGTAGAGCTGAATTTCGCGCTAGTTTTAAAATCGATTTTTTTCCCTCTGGAATAGACATTTTAATGATTCGTATATATTCAACATTTGTGTGTTACCAGTGTAAAATACATGCGCATAACTGAATTTGTAAGACTGCAACATTATACTTTCATCTCACTATCGCATGAATGTAAAATTACAACTTTTACAGTCAATAAAAAAAATTCTCTCTTTGTATATGAACATCTGCTGCGGTTAGTATGCTCATTAACTTGAATGTATGCGCGACCGAGATTATAATTAGAGATACGAAAGAATGCTAAGTGCCAGCATTATAAATATGCACGTGCGCGCGCAAATGTATGAAACATGAGGGCTGAATTTTCTCATAGCCCTAATGTATAATGTTAGAGTATAACGACAATTGTGTTTATCTGCGTGTATACGTATACATACATTTTTTTATGAGATCAAGACGCATCGTAAACCTTTATTGCAGTCGTCTCCAATTACTCGTGCGTACAAGTGCAGTACTTTTTGCATAATACACATATAACGAAATAATTTTCGAGAGAAACTGCAATTATTCTTGTATACTTAGATGTTTAACAAAACAAGCAAAAAATAATTTCAATATCTCTTTACAGCACATCAAAAGCTCACGAACGTACACACACACTCCAAATGATCTATCTAAACACCGGACGCCTAGAGAGCATCCACTCTAGCGCGAACAAGTGGCTGTAAGGCGCTTGCTCGCTCGCACTTTCCATCTTCTCTCTCCGGGAGTATCCTTATCTCGAAGAAAGAGCCATGCATTTTCTCGACGAGGCTCCAGCGGTGCATAATAATATTCCTCGTATACGGGGTGTCGGTAATTATACTACCTAAACGTATAGGAGACATAATTATGGCCTACGACTTGTTGCGGTCGATGCAAGCTCTAACGCATATTCACAGCCAAATTGGGCTCGTCGCCAAACTCGTTCCGACTGTCTATCTCTTCGTCGTTCTCGCATTCTCGTTTGGCTCATACCGATGGCTAATGCGACTGGATAGCAATTAAACGTTTCTTTTTTTACCTTCATCGTGCAGTAGCCGCTTTAATTATACGTTTAATTGAATTACTCCGTCTGGAGAGACTTGATACTGCTAACCATCAGCTATATTGCGATTTTTTTTTTTACCAAGGGTATAAGGTATTTTTTTTTATTTTGGGAGAACGTTAACGCGCATGACAAAATGGATTCGCGACGTATGGCCGGTAATGGCATTGCATACCGGTCTTATCGGTGCATTTTATTTGATGCGACGCGGGCATTAGTGCGATAAGCCGAGTGATGGCAAATTTTCGAATAGCTTGTTTTACGAGATAGTGAAAAATTATCGTTCAATCGATCTGTGATGTAAGCGTTGAATAAATAAATAACGGCGTTGCTCATATGTATTTTCTAAAAAGAATTGTATGAAAATCCTTAAGGGGGAGTCGGAGCTATAGCTTCGCAAATCCGCCACGGGGTATTTACTATTTCAAATGCCAAAAAAAAAAAACTAAAAGTCGGATTGACATTTTCTTTTGATAGAATAATTCAGTAATCTCAAACCTATGGCGCTCTGCTCATTATATTGATGAAAATCCAAATTATCATAATGTTAATAGTAAAATTAGATTTTAAGGTTAGCACTGTAATCGCGTAAACACCCGCTTGTATTTCACAACTTTTACAAAAACTAAAAGTCCGATTGTTATTTTCTTTCGGTAGAATGATTCTCTAAACTCGACACTATCGCGCTCTGGTCTTGGTTTTTCATTGCAAGCTTTATTAAAAAAGTTATAGGGAACAGGAAAACAGTGTTTTTAGCTCCAACATCCCCTTAAGATATAGTCACTTTGATATTTTTTCAAATTGAATCTAACATTTTATTTCTTTATCCATTTCAAAAGACGAAAGACGAGTTCTCAAAGTACACACAGGCTTGTCTTAGTTCTGTCAGTTATATACAAGAATAGGCGTGTCATGTGTGTGTGTGGTTAAACAATTCCATTCGACATTTCGTATCGGTTCGCGAAGCATGGAATATCATCTGAATCCGGAAATACGAGAACGTACGAGTGTGTTTACGTTCACTCGATCTATCGGACGCACGCGTGTACGCATAACGAAAGCTTTGTCTCTCGACAGAGAAGACGACGCGTAGACTGGAAAAGCACCAGCATGGGGGGAGACGTTGCTTTGATCTTCTTGCTGTTCTTCCGGTTTCCACTATATATATAGATACGCGGGCTGATATATCCTGTCGATATCCCAGAGAAACTTTTCTTCTTAGCCACGATACGACATTGACAGCTGGTGAAAGCGCGCCCGTGTATATCCCGTAACTTTTTAACGGATCGTCCTTCTGCGCGATCGCGTTGTCTGACAAATTATTTTGTGCGTCTGAGTGCGCACTCTTGACGTTCTTGTTTTCTATAGACTTCTGGAATGTATAAAGGCGAGTATTGGGAATGGAGCTTGCGTGAAAGTTATAAAAAGTGTGTACACAGATCTTTTTAAAAACCTGGTAGAAAAGTAAACGTTGGTCAACTTAATAATTCTTAGCTAATATCTTGGTACCCGAAAGCGGAAAAAATTTTCTGATAATGGAACTAAAAAGTAGAGCAAAAAATCTGAAAAAAAATACAAATCGTTAAAAATGAATGCTTTTGCGCAGTTATTATAAGCAATTTAAAATAGGGTAAAAATTCGTTGAAAGTGTCCAATTTTTTATTTTTGCAAGATTTTGATTAATTGTCAACAAATTTTTATTTTATTATTCACCTAACGCCTTGCACGTATAATATTACAAAATTCACCAGATTCTGACCAGAATTTCTGGTCAAACTTTTTAAAAATAACGTATATTTTTCTGTTCAGAGTATTTCCGGAATGTTTAGATAAACGTCATGTTAACATTTGTTGGACAGAAATTCTGGCCAGAATCTGGTGAATTTTCTACCAGGGTAGTGCAGATATAGCGGTGTGGCACCTATGCCAAAACAGCCTTGTTAGGCTTGCTTGGGCCGATCATGGTATAACCGCCTGAGTTAACTGTGTATAAAAGTGGGATCACAAAATTATCATTAACGATCAAAATTGTTTGATCATAAACCATAGCGTAATTTTCTCACTTCATCATCTACTTTAATTAATTTTTTTAATTATGTCTTTTTATTTTAATCGATAAATCTACTGTTTTAGCATCAGAACTCAATAATTATAACAATATCGTGAGAACCAACCCAAACAAAGTAACGCGAGAATCAGTATAGCAATCTTCCAGCGCAAACATTTACAACCCCCTTCACCCGACATTATATCTAAGCCACAATTAATCCCCACGAAATTAAATCGTTAACGCCGGATTAGATGGAATCGTCAACAACGCTTCGAATGTGGGGTAATCTTCGCGACATAATTAAATCGCGCGCAACTAAAACTCGTCCCGCGAATACCTGCAACCTGTTTATCCAAACGAAATAAGGTGTTCAATCCGAAGCAGTGGGAAAAAGCTCATTGCTCGCGAACAATTAGAAAAACGAGATCGATAAAGTTTCTCGCGTTCGGATTTATAATCGAATCGATAAGTTTGAAGGTCGTACACTTACTAACTGGGACGAGGGGATGATTATTTTCTTAACGAGGTTCTTCGGGGGTAGACGACGTAAGAATTGATCCTAAATTGAAACTTCGCTCATCTTCAGCCGCTCTTTCATTTTACTTTTCTATCCGAACTCTTATAGGTCGCAGGGTTTAGCACCCCCTTGTAGGTAACTGCCCTGTATTTCTTCTTTTAAAAATGGAGATTTACTTAATTAAAGCTCCGTTCGAACTCGTCAGTTTATTCTTAGCGACCTACTTTTCCGCTCAGTTTTACTTCAAAGTATTGTAAAACTAAAAAGAAAACAGCTTAATTTCATACAAATCAATACTGCAAGCATTCCACATGAAGCTATAACACCATACATCTCCCGTATTTATCCAGCACTCTTCGATCACTCGACCGCAAGTTTTTATTGCACAATACTGCACTCCAGCTTCGTCCTAAGCAAACTTATTCATCCTCATCCTGCCAACTCTTCGTCAAGTTCAACGTCGAAAATCAATTTTCCCAACGACGTTCGATCTCTCTTTCTCTCCAAAGCCACACCCTTGTGTAAAGAAGTTTGCCGATCGTTTCGCGGTAGTGTCCTACATACTTATAAGGATTATTTTATCTCGATGTTGCGGTCAGTGCCGGACGCGGCAATTCGCCGAGAGGCAGTCCAGATTTATCGAGTCACTTTACGAAATGAACGTTTATTGGCTTGACGCCTCGTCCGATTCAAGCTATACTCTCTTATATGGTCTGGTACGAGGGAGGATGAGAGACTCTTGGCTACTGGAGTCTGTCGTAAAACCAATGTGAAATGCTGGGATCATTGCTGCCGCAACACGGAGTATACACTTCCGGGATCTTTCCTCGATTAAGCTTTACTGGGCTATTCTTGTATATATATAGCATCAGTGTATGTGCTTTCATCAAGCCGACTTTGATCTTATACAGTATATAAAAGAAAGCTTCGTGTGAAGAATTACCATATACCTAACGCTTCATCATGCAAATAAGAAAAACTGAAACAACGATCTGCATACGATTATTCAAATACCGAGTTAACTAACGCAAAACAGCTTCGCTTCACTCTCTTCAAAGTTTCCCGGTAAAGCCTACGCGCGAGAAAACGCTAGACACCCCGACGGCTAAAACGCACACACACACACACACAGCCCTTAAACTTGTGAAATGCGGCGCGCGTGACAGCGTCGTCGTATGGTATAAGAGAAAGGCGTGTATGTACTCGCGTGATGTATATATACACATATAGCGTCGCGAGTTTAAAGTGTCCGGAACCGCATCGTTACCCCCCGATGCTCGACAGCCTGCTGCACGTCACTCGCCGCGGGTGGTGCAAGTTCTCTCGGAGCTGCTGGACCTGACACACTGTGTACAGCCGCCGAAAGCTCTGGGTTAAGTTGACTGGGGATTTTAGTCAGGGACCATGGCTGTCTTTATTATATTCGGTTACCGAGTGTCGCGCGGTCTATACTCGATTGTTATATAGTTCGTCAGTTTTCGGTTTTTGGGGAGTGAGAATGTTATAATCTCGTTGGATAAATGAGCGGTGACTTCGGAGGTGGAGTATATTTTACGTCTGAGAATCTTTGAGAGAAGCACTGTATTTTTGAATTTTTTAAATTTATAGTGATGATTCAGAATATTGGAACTACTTTATTTATGTATTTTGCGAAATCCAAAAGATAAGTATAAATATACAATTTTTAAGCTTACATAAAAAAAAAACAAAGCACGCGCGTGTAACCTTGTTCGGACTTTTATCTAGATTTATTTCGTGGTAACAACGACATAACATCGAGCTTGAAACTACAATCGTGTCCGAAAAAAGAATCCTGTATAAAAGTAAAAATGTTTCGCACCCATAATACTTTACCCCCCGTGAAGTAATTTCGATATGGGATGATAAAATCGACACGATCACACTCGCCGCTCAAACATTATCGTTGTAGGTACTAAATCATTATCAGCTGTGTATACAGTATAACGTACACAAAGAAAACATACGAAGGTGGAAGTTAAGTAATGGTCGAACAGCAATTACAATAATTACACAGCCACCGATTTAGACTCGCTCATCCGATTTTGATATAATCCGCATTTATGAATTGAAACTCGTTAGAGTTCCGAATAACAGCTGTTTTGATATGCAAAGCTCTCGCTGATGATGATGCGTCCGACGAGAGTTCCCGGCTATCGTATAGATCCCTCTCGCGTGTTTTCTTTTGTAAAACTATGATGTAACGCTGGATTACACGTGGGACTACCGATTCATGCAGTTTACATGCGGACGGTATTGAAATTATCATAGATGGAATTCCGAAATACACGATGATTAATTCAGTTCATATATCTATTATATACGGTTATTATTGGATAAATTTCGATATAACGTTCGCAATGAATTTATAAACCAGCTATGAAAAACAGAAGCGAGCAGCAGCTGCCTTTCAAAAATAAATACCGTACATCACGTTGAATCCTCGACGTCGCGTGCACACTTCTCTTCAAAACTCTCCCCAACCCCGTATACACAGCAACATGGAAAGAGAGAGAGAGACGTTGCAGCTGTGTATTGTGTGCGTACAACGCGTCAGCCTGTGTCTATACAAGTTTGCTCGAGATAACCGCTGAATGAATTCGTTTATTGAATTTCACACTCCCCTGATACGACAACAAACCCCTTTCCTCATTATTATCTTTTTAAGCCTGTCTCGTTCTTCTTATCACGAGCCTATCGCAACACAAGTCTGTTTCGCTCTTCGTATCTGCGGTTCTCGATCTTCTTTTTTTTCGGTCTCGCGGAGATTGCGCTCCCTTTTTAACCCCATCGCGAGCCATGTATATTTAAGCGGCGTAAGATATGAATTAGCCTGATGAATATTTAAATTGGCTCTCTCTCTCGTACACAGCGCTTTTGAAATATCTGATGTGTTATAAAAAAAAAGAAACCGAAGACGCGATGAAAGTCAGATCGATATGTCATGCATTCGTGACGACGAGTAAAATTATTTATTTAAAATTGGTGTAATATCGTGCTTGATTCTACGAGTTCAAACTTTTGTCGGTTTTCTCTAATATATATTTGCTTCCTTGGATTATACATCGTTGTACTCGGCAATTATCTAACTTTTTCAACCCTCGAAATTCGGTAGATTTACGATATATTGCGCAACGTCGATTCAGCCTACATAACAGCTCTCTCATACTCTCGCATTATTATTGAGTTTCCCTCGGTTAGCGCAATAATAGACGTCGTGACGCACGTTCACGCACACATATACAGCTATATACCAGCCAGACATGAACATAACGCCCCAGTGATCGACTGGCCCGAGCACTAACCGAAAATATCGAGTTTGGGGGGTGACCACCTTGTTTCGAATATATCGTTCGGCTGAATTGTATAAAGAAATATGTACACGTTGCTTGTTGCGTGGAAAAAACGCAGCTGATGCACGCTTTATTTTTTTTTTCAACGAAGCGCTTGTAACTGGTCTATGTGGGGTGTCGGACTAGGCAGGTTTTTTTTGGCTTGCTTTGAAATATGCTTTCTGCATTTTCAGGTGTTTTCTTTTTTTATTGTGAAATATAAATGATCGCTGATAATAGTTTGAAACGGGCAAATGAAATCGACGATAATGAATTTTTATTTGTGTATAAAATACCTAACTATGTATGTAATTCAATACTTTACTCACTATAGAATATTCAGACAAAAATTGCTTAGTTTTTTCAAGTAAGAATCGCCGAAGAATTTGATTCCTGATGAAATTGAAAAATTGATTTTATTATTTATTAAAAAATCAAAACTGTGAGATACATGGATACATATATGTTCTCGCGCGACGAGATAAAGTCAAAATTGCTCTCGTTGAGTAAAACAAGTCAACAAGTGCTCAACGAGTCCAACTGAGTTTTTTAAGCAAGTTTTACTTGACTGCCGAGCAATATTTGCTCGCAATTTCTACCCGTGTCTAGGAATACCTATAGCCTTTTCCCACAACGGCAGAAGGCGATTTCCGGATAGTAAGCGGCTCCTTTCATCGGTCAGTGATGCCTTTTTTCCCTCAAGAATATATCGTGAATCGATCCTTGCCGGGTAAAGAAGACCGAAAAAAGAGCAAAGAATCAAAGATGATTCGAGGGAAAACGTGATTTCCGTAACAGAGGGTGAGGAAGCGATCGCCAGGGCTATTTTCCATACGTAGGCCGCCGTCCGAAACGTCGGGGCGCACACGCATATGGCGCCACATGTTTATTCATCGCGCACCCGTTCATTACCCACATGACAATATTGGATGATGGGAATTGCTTGTATCCTGTGACACGCACCATTTGATATGCGGGTCTCCCACCCTACCTCTATATTCCCTACCCTTCTATGCTCGTGCGCACATATATATATACGTATATATATGAAATGTTGTATAGATGTACGTGCGAGAGCGAACGCTCGGTCTTTCGTGTCGAAATGCAACTAACAAGGGTTTCACGTTTTTTTTATGTGCCGCCGCTACCACCGTTGAGTTTCGTGCCAGGTCGCTGTGTTTCCATTATGAATTCGTGATATTGAAAATTTCATCGCCGCGGTATTTTGTATGTAGATTCCGCGGAATTTCAATGTTTGAGGATCCTTTCGGCGTTTTATAGAGCTGCCCCTGCGCTCGCTCGCTCGCGAGCCTACTGCGTGTGTGTGTGTGTGTGTGTGTGTGTGTTGGGGAAAATTGATTTTCGAGGTTACGTTTGGTTGATCAACGAGAGCACGAACGGATTTTTATGTTCCTTGAATGTGTATATTCTGCGTTGGTGGGCTTTATTGATGGGACTGAATTTTTTTTCGTTCTTTTTTTTATTTATAGGTGTGGCAAAACATGCACCCTCGAGAGCGACTAGTTTATCGGCTATCTTTTTGTGGACGTTATCTGAAAAGTTTAGAAACAGAATTTTACATTATATTTTTTCTTTATAAATAATGATTCTTGTTTTAGTGGTTACGGCTATAGGATATGTTAAAACTACGCGATTTGTAATAAAAACGCTATAAATTTAGATTTGCCAATTGTCTTTGCGTTTCTTTGCTTATGCTATAATTAATACTTACATTAATATTGTTCTTCCTCATCGACTCCAGAAGAATATCGTTAAGCATATAATGAAACTCACCTGCAACAAAAATAATAAATCGTCATAAACCTCATTTTCAAATTATGTCACTCGATTAACTTTGTCCATCATCATCTAATATCGATAAGATAATTTAATCAGTTAAATATAAGCTGTACAAAGAATTTTGGTTTCAGTACTATACTGCACAATTGACTCCTCAGAAATCTAAAGGAAAATCCTTCAACATCCCTTATAACAGACCCTAAAACAATGAACAATGCGCTGACGTATCTCCTCATCCAAGAAATCCAAATACATGTATATGTATATCTTTAGTCGATTCATGGGCTATATATGCAGCTGGCGCTCGATTTCTCGAAAAGAGGTCTAAACCGCGAGTAGAAATATACGCAGATACATGGAAATACGAGCATTCACCGGATCCTATATAGACATATAGACGCTCATACGAGTAGCGTATGATCCGTTGGATTTGCAGTACATATAGAGAGTGCCGTAGCCGCAATAGTATGCATCGAGGCAAAATTATGCGACGGGGCCGGGGATTCCCCGCTATGTTTGCCTATCGTTAGTAATATATTTATTCGGGCTGCTGTGCGGTGGCGATTCTCGGAGCAAAGCGCGCAACGCAGTATAGCCGCCACCGCCGCCGCTCACCGATTAATTAACGAGCGAGACGTACACCGTGCCGATGTGCATGATCGATTCGGGCTCGCACTACTGGGGCTTCGATCGATCCTTGTTTACCTTTGCCCGATATGCACTACTGCAACGACGAGGACCACTTTTGAGAGGCTCAGCCACTGCTGCTGCTGCTGCGGTTGGACCGACGAAGCGACGGTTAATAAGGAGAGTGAGTGAGCTACCGTAATTTATGGCTGGCTGTATTAGTAATTAATGGATAGTTTTAATGAGCGGCATCTTCGGTCATCGCTGCAGCTGCTGATGCTCTGTACCGCGAAAATCCTCCGAACGCGAGCAAGACGTTTCGCTATTGATTAATCGAGACTGTTGCGGCGGTAGAAACTCGCTTGTGAAGTTCGTGACGGTTCATGCAAATGATCGGTTTGTAGGATCTGTTTTTTGAGGATGAATACGTTACTGCTTCACTAATTAATATATGTATGTATGCGATATAAATGGAAAGTTATCATATTGATGCGATTGATTCGATTTGACGATGCATTAAAAATATGGATAACGTTAGATTTCAGTATAGCTCATAATTCTGTAATATACGTAAATTATGATTGACTTGTAAAATCATGTAATTGTTATAACAAACGCGAGATGATTGCTAATACGTATGCCCATGAATTCCGATGAAATTGCATATAGCACTAAATAAATTAACGTAATTTATTAGAGTGTAATAATGACGTCCGATATGACGTTAATTTCAATGTGAGGACTTGTAATCCAGCTTCATAAATCTTGCAATAAATTGTTGCAATTATATTGATAGCTTTTTAAGGTTGCAAATCGTTTGGGAAAATGTTAAAGATTTACCAATATTGTTATAGTAATATAGTAGAAGCGATAATTTGCCGCAATTAAATTTGCTTCTTTCTAAGAGAAAGCTTGGTAACTGTTTAAATCTATTAGGATATAGTAGATCTTTCGATAGTGTAACGTTTCATTCATGAAAAAAATTTTAAACTTTCTATTGCATAGGTTTTATCGACTTGAGACTTTTAGTGGACAATTTTGCAGATATTGCAGTGTTGACCCGCTGCTGCTGCAGCGGACATCATTCCTCAAACTGATTTTCTTACTGGAATTTCTTTGTGAACAACCTATGAAGATTTTCGTACTTACATAATTCAATTTTTATTCCTGTCAAGCCATAAAGTTATTAAAAAAAACTGATGCCGTCGATTCACACGTGAAATCCATTAATCTTTCGTCTAACACAGAAGCGTAAAAGCACATATTTCTTTTTTTTTTATACGGCATTTACGATACATATCGTAAAAAAATATTCATAAAAAATGCTTCTCATTGTTCTCTCATATTCTTTGAGGCTTTAAATCTTAAGGTATACAAATAAATATCATTAAAAAAATTGTTTGATGGCATCCTTTTTACAATCTTTCAAATAACTAGTAAAAGTTTATGAATTCTCACCTCCACATATACTCGATCCCACTAATTTACAAAAATTTCATTAAAATTCACAAAAAAAAGTAACTTCAAAGCAAAACTTCATCAGCCCGTCAGTATACATATATCGTACTCTCCAATCATACGTAGTATACAAGCGCGCAGCGCCGGTTGCCTCCTATCAGGCGGTGACCCAGCTCTTCCTCCTTACAGCGCTCCTATTACCCACATGCACTCGCGTCTTTTCGACGCGCGGAGGCGCGAAAAGCGGTTCCCTTGCGCCTCCGAATCGATTCAGCGCGCGAACAAGTAGTCTAGGAGCTGTGCGAGCGTGCAAGCGGAAAAAGGTATCCGAGGATGCACGCGGAGCTGTGCGATTCACCGATAGCGGCTGTCAAGAGAACAACGATCATCCATTTTCTTATCGCGTCTCAGAGAGGGATTTTGCTGCTGGTGGAATTTTGCGAGGAGTGTATAGTCAAAAGGGGCGTGATAGCGCTTTGATGGCAAATATGTATAAGTATGATACAATTTTTAATGTAGGTGTGATATTAACCTCACGTTGATTTTGTATTTTTACAACAAGATATTACGTGGCTTCTAAGAAAGGTAAATAATTAGGGCAGCGCATGCTATTCGCGCAACCCTATAATCGCGGATAATTTTTAAATATTTCTTTTTCTCGTACTCCTTATTTCTTCTTTTATTTATTATTTCTTTATTTTTTTTTTAAAGTTTGTTAGATTTTATTGCTACATCCTTTTGACGTATATTTATTTTACAATTTTACCGTTATAAAATTTTGAATTGCTTGAATGATAATACGCAAAAAGCATCAACAACAACGAGTTGAATCACATCAAAATTCTTTCATTAGAATCCGCGCCAAAAATCGTCTGTCAGTCCGCATAACGAACTCGTCGCTCGTCCAATCAGTAGGAAAATTCTCATTTAAAAAGGAGACAAGCGAAGACCTGCGCGAGCGTGGACGTGCATTCGGACGTTTAAAATAAACTGAGTCGCGGACAAGTTAATGGCAATATCATTATTGCGCGCCGGCGCGTTATTCACTCGAACAAACTGTCCGGGCAATGCATTAATTTCCCGAGGCAATGCACCACCCAAGAGCGGCCCGTTGTGTGTTGGCCCTGTGTATATACACCGTAGTTTGCTGCTTTCCAGACTTTGCATTAACACGCACGAAATAAGAGGAAAAGGGAGAAAGATAGCGAGAGCGAGTGAGTTGTTGATAGAGAGAATAAGAGAAACGCGTGGGGATGAAGAGAGAAACGGATGAATGGATTGAACAAGTTTTGATTAGAAATTTGCAAATTTCAACAGATATTTAGATTTTATAAATGTAATTATAATTATGGAACTTCAGATTTTATTCAAAAAATAAGATAAAATCGCTACAATTATTTATTTTTAAACGCCAAGTATATTTTGAAAACAACGTAATAAAGCAAAGATAAATAAATAATGAAATAAAATAATACAACCCGTACAAAACATACAGAATTATTGTCATTGTATGTACAGAAAATAACGAAGTGCACGAATTGTTGAATGTATTTTGTTTATCTTGTTTTAACTAAATCACTCGTAGTAGCACTACCAAGCCATAGTAGCCGTAAAACAAGACAGTTTTGGACTAGCATTTGCCCCCATATGAAAATAGATGGTGCCTAGACACTTTCCTATTTTTATAGATTTAGCCAAATTCATGACCAAAGGCTGCAGACTCTTGTTGTGAAGGCATAATTATTTTTTGATTGTTTGCTAAATCAGCCTTATTAGGCCTGCTGTTTGGGTCGCTCATGCTATAACTGCCTATATATAAATATAATAACGTGATAATGAATCAGAGATAAAGCAAGCTGGAAGCAGTGATGCGTATAAAATTGGATTATTGTAGATTATTGTAATATTTAAATTATGAATATAATTGAGACTTTAACGTAAATTATTCATATTATTTACAGTTCTTCACTCATATTCTGGTGAGTATTATTAGAGATTATTCACGCTCCGATTGCAATTTATTTTGCGCATTACCTGTACGTAATAGTTATTACATCTATCACGCTGGGTATTTCGGTGCTTTGGATTTAATAGAGTTTAGCCACGGTACACGTGCCGCTCTATTGATTGGTAAATATTAGACAGCAGCTCTGCACAATGGCGCGGGATATTGCTATAGTTAACCAGCTAATGCATTAAATACAGTCACTGCATGCTACGCATAAACGTCAAATATAACATTGTTCGCACAAAATCCATACACTTTATTAGATAAAAGAAAATTCTTTAATATAGTAATTTATTAATCGACGAAAACGGCAGTTTAAAAAAATATACTATCGCCTAATCAACTCCATCTTCCATCTCACGCAAACACGTCAATCGCCGTTACTTTCATTCTCAGCCAACTCTCTCATCGAGGGGTAGCGAAAAATGCGTCTATTGTTCTTAAACCCCACCCTTAAAGCGAGGAACAATCGAAAGGCGTTGAATGGATTCCTTCTCTCAAGCCCATTGTCGACTGTCGACCACTGCGCGTCAAGACGCGGTGGGGCATTTTAAGCGCTACTCGCATATAGTCTACTTAAGCTTCACCCTCTCACGGAAAAATCGCATATCGGCCGGCTCACCGCACGATAATATGTCGCGAAACTTTGTATATAACACACTCCACAATAGCTGAACTTCTGCCGATGGGGTCTGCCGCCTCGTCTCAAGGTTCATTCTTCTCCGGAGAGAGCGCATTGCCATGTATTATTCACCCATGGCTCTCTACTGATATTTTACTCTTGAACGCTCTAATGCTCCTCGAAGGAGAATAAAGTGGGTGAGCTGCAGCCATCGGGCTGATATGCTATATTCGTAAGGAGACGAACGATGGAGTAGTGTGTTATATACATGTATACGTGTAGACTAACTGGAGTGAGAAGAAAATACGTTTTTCGATATTGGAAGTAGACTGGTGGGTGATGAAAATATTTCGCGGATGACGGCCGATGGCTGTATAGTAGCGCGGGGTTTGACTACTAATGACGAGTGTATACTATACGGTCTGGCGATTATTTATGAGTTTGTTGATTTTTTCGAGGAGAATTTATCGTATCCTAGGAAAGGAGGTATTTTATAAGTACTTACTTTGATTTTTTTAAGTTTAATCTATTTATTTGAATAGGGAAGATATAGTTAGTTCACTCTTTACAGATGAGGATCTATTTATCCTGAGCTTTTCGTTTATAAAAATATTATTGGGACTCTTTGTGGATGCATATAAATAAGTCGAAAATAATATTAATTTTGTATTATCCATCAGTATTTGGTAAATTCCACGATCTATCTATAAGCTATTACAGAGACTTGCGCAAATACGCTTGCGTTTTTAAGGAACTGGCTGACATTACGCTGAGGAATACTACTGTGTGATGTTTATTTTAATCCTGAACAACAGGTAAATTGTATATTTTCTATTTTATGTGGTATTTCATTTGATGGTGGTATTATTTCCTTGTAATAACATCTCCAGACAATGGATCTGTGATTTGTCAATGTGTCTTTTATGTTTTCGTCATTTTTTAGTTTTCCTGCTCTCCGTGAATTTTCAGGTAATCATTTGATCGGCGACATCATTTTCAGTCAAAATCTGCCGGCTAATTTCTGCCGCATCAGTAATACTGTGATAGAAGGCCCCCGGAAATTTTATTACGATGCTTGTTCCGGACGTAACTGATTAATAGTGGGATTAAAAGCAAGTGCGACGCATTTTTATCAATATATTATATATTTTTTTTATTATTATATTTATCGAGCGTTCTTCCGCTATCTCGACTCTTACGCGAATCGGAAGTGCGATTCGTGGCGTAGAGTCAACACGATTAGTGGTTTTTAATCACTTCTAGACTGTCATCGACCTCAATTGGGAGTTTACTCCACGGTACATGAAGGTCAATACGGTGCGGGGAAGCTGGTCCACAGGCCAGGTAGCTTTCTGTATTTTTGCGACCCCCCTCAATTTTTTTGCGTGATTCTGTTCTATTAATAGCCCTTATTTAAAATAACTTGGTGTTAAAATTTTCCAACGGTTAGATTGTTTGTTAATAACAGTATTTATGGGTTATTGGCTATATCTTAATAAATAATGACTTTAGTAATACGTTGATAACGTAAGTATGCCAATGTACACAACTTTCTATAGTTACTATTATTGTTATCGACAACAGTAACTGCAAAATTATGGTTAATTAGCTATATCTTAATAAATAATGAGTTTAGAGAAAAAAGTTATGATAAAATATTGTTCTTATTTACAATCCGCAAAATTTTGCATTATAGTGTTTTTTATGAATGAACGTTTCGCTGAAATCGTAATAATAACTTTTAAAAAACTGGTTAAACTTATTTTTCATAAAAAACTCTATAATGCAAAATTTTGCTCTAAACTCATTATTTATTAAGATATAGCTAATTAACCATAATTTTGCAGTTACTGTTGTCGATAACAATAATAGCAACTATAGAAACTTGTGCACATTGGCATACTTACTTTATCAACGTATTAATAAGTACAGTAACGTTAAAAAATTGAGGGGAGATTGCATAAATAATGCAATAATCAAGTCAAATCGCTAAAAAAACTGGTTGAAGTTATTATTACGATTTTAGCGAAATATATTGATTTGTCATAAAAACACTAGAATACAAAATTTTGCGTATTGTGCATAGGAACAATATTTTATCGTATCTTTTTTCTCTAAAGTCATTATTTATTAAGATATAGCCAATAAACCATTAATATTGTTAATAACAAAAAATCTAACCGTTGAAAAATTTTAACACCAAGTTATTTTTAATAAAGGGTATTTATAGAACAGAATAACGTGAAAAAATTGAGGGGGGTCGAAAAAATACAGAAAGGCTGATCTGTGACTGCCAGGCCATCAGGGAGTTGAGTATGGTGGGAGGCGTTCACACGGTGCATATGACTGCGTTTTTACTTAGTTAATTTTCGGGAAAGCACTTTGTTTTAGCGGACCTAAGATTTCGGCGGCGAGGCAAGCGCAGAGGCTGCGGGCGAGCGAACGGTCGGTCGGCGACACTTCGCTCTAGCCCTTCGCCTAGCTCAATTGTTTCAGCGTTGCATATGTCATCTAATTTTTCTTAAAATTAGCAAAACCCTTGTATCTTAGGCAAAATTCATATTTAAAAAAAATTCATATTTTAACTAAAATCGTTCGTTACATAATGTTAATTAAACAAACTTATACAAAAATCATATGTGCACTCTTCAACTATTACTCTCTCCAAAAAAGCCAGCGCGTGTACTGTATATACTCAAGCAACAGCTTTTCCTGAAATATTCAAAGACCAGTCCGTGCATTTGCGCAATTTTGGTATATCTACCTTGTTTCAGCAACTGATGAATTTAAAATATTAAAATATCCAAAGCTCCAGGCATCCACTGCGTATTTTTCCAGATTTTTCTCGGCAAGAAAGAAAAACATCGCAAAAGCAACAGCATTAGAGGCCCTGTGTACCGCTAATTAAAAATTAACCCTCTTGTGCAAGAGTAACGAAATAATAAGTAACCGCAGCGATACACGAGCAATCCCTAGAACGCGTTTACAAAAGGCTCTACTTTATTTTCTTTATTCCCGGAAAATCGCTTTACTCCGGCTATACCACGAGTTCGCGGTTGGACGAACGAAAAAAAAAAGAAAAAGAAAGCGCGCAGAGTCAAAGTCAAAAGAAGAGCCGTTTTCATTGCAGCACGTTCGTTGTAAAACCGCAACGTGCGGAGTCACCCTAAGCGAAGACACTATATCCGCACGTGAGCCAACGACTGAGAGAGAGAGAGATAGAGACGGTGTATATTCCAGTGCGAGAAGGAGAGACAAGACGTGTAGGGACGAGAGTTAAAGGAAGGCCGCATCGTTAAGCGCGATAAAGCGATCCGCAGGGCAGTTAATTCACGCCGCAAGACGCGAGAGTCGCCTACTTCTCTTGGCTGCTTCGTGATGCATGGCTGAGTAGTAGTACCGATGGCAATTAGTCGCGCGGACGACAAATAGATGCGTAATCTAATGCTCTTGCCGAGTCTTTGAGAAAAGCGAGGAGCAGACTGAGGTAGAGCCAGTGTAGAAAAGGAGCTAGACGAGGTGAAAGCACCGCTGAGAGAGAGAGAGCTTTTTTGGTCTCTATTGGATCTAATTGGATCAAAGATCTTAGTATAACGAGGGATTTGATTACAGTACTATCCGGAATTTCATCATCTCGTTGAAGACTTGCAGAGACAAAATTTATCAAGTTTTCTTTGTAAAAGACTATTCCAATTATACCGAGTTCCCTAGCAGTGTATTAGAAACATTTTCTTACTCTACTTTTCAAAACGATTATAATAATACGTTTCAACGTTATCTACAAATTTTAAATGTTCATGTACGTGGCTTAACTCAAAAAACTACTAAAGTAGCGTGTCTAGCATTGGCACTCGGCATTAAGCAGCGACTCGAGTGTTCCACTTTGCGTAACTAACGACAAGGAGATAAGCGCAGTTTCGTCAGCGGTGCGGAACTCTAAGGACGTTTCGCGCCTTCCAGGAATTATATACGCGAAGGGGCTTTTTCTCCTGCAGCTTTTTTTCACAGACTCGCGGTGGACAAAAGAGGTAATTAAAATGGCTTTTAATTCCATGCTAATGGAAAGAAATTACTTGGAGCCGCGACAAAGAGCATTTTTCTAATGACGAGATAACAGAGACTACGTGGATTGTGTACGAACGCGAATTGTAAATACAAGACTCGGGTACATTTCTATTTTTTCGGGAAGAGACTTGTGCAGGTTTATCGTGGCGGTATGTTCAATTCGGTAAGCAAACTGTTGATTAAAAAGTATATATTTTATTTGTTTTCAATTCGCTTGTTTTTGTTTAATCAATATACGAGCCATCGAAAAATAGCAACTGATGTTTTTACGTGTAATTGTGATGGCATCTATACGCGTCGGGTTTCGGTATTTCCGTTTATTCGAAAGTTTGAAACGACTTGCTCGCTGTGAAAATATACACACAGCGTGAGAACCGCGCGTTCGATCGATACATGTCATTTTCATTATATTTGGAAAAGAAACCATCGCTCGGTATTTCTCCAAAACCTCGATATTGCTCTTGTTTTTACGATATAGGTGAATAACTGTACTCCGTCGATTTATTCTAGATCGGAAAACTTTCCACAACGAGTACTTCAACTTCAAGTTCAAGTACATATTCATTCCATTGATTAACTTCAGTACATATTCGAGCCCGCATTTTAACCGACATTGACTTTATTCTTTCAATTGTTCGCAAACATAACACACACAAGCCGTCTTATCAAACACATGTATCTAAATTTTCCGAAGAAAAAAAAACTGTAACAATCGTAGCATATAAAACACATTATGTATAGCATCACTCTAGATCTAGCTCGTCACGCGGTTGCATATTATAATAATACGAGCGACGAAGAAAAGATATCCAACCGCAGCAAAGAGAATGAAAATCCCGGCACGGCAATCGAGCGGCAAGTACACAAAGAGATAAGAAAGCGCGCATGTGTATATGTACATATATTTCACGCTTCTGCAGGCGGCTGTGTCTTTTAACGAGCGCGCGCGAGTCAACATCGCGACAGAGACGTGACGAAAGCGCGCGAAAGAGTGAGACATAAAGTCGGACTAATTAAAGTGGAGCGCCGTGTGTCATCCGCCTATTTACCCGTAGCAGCGACGCAAATATTCCAGCAATTGAGACTAAACGTTATAGCGCACCGCCGCACACACAGCCTCCGTGTATTCCCGCGACGCTGCAGTTTGATTTCGCGCCTCCTGAATGGCTGATCGCGTCGCTCAATAGTCGCGAGTTTATTTGTCTGTTCTCTGTGGTGTTGTTTAATGTTGTAGCTTTTTTTCTACGCGTAGGGGCTGATTTTTGGAATTATTGTTT
Source organism: Cecidostiba fungosa (assembly GCA_900474305.1). Taxonomy (NCBI): domain Eukaryota; kingdom Metazoa; phylum Arthropoda; class Insecta; order Hymenoptera; family Pteromalidae; genus Cecidostiba; species Cecidostiba fungosa. The sequence goes on along the minus strand of UCOJ01000432.1, from coordinate 333 downwards.
GTCGAAGTGAATGTTACTGCTGTGAGTGAGTTGTTCAAATTTTGAAGAAGCGTAGGAAGGTAGGTATGAGATGTTTATTGGTTGGGTTTTATCTTTTTCCTTTTGCGTTTGCAGAATGAATGTTTTCGCGGTGGTTTATTTGGAAGGTGATCGCTAAAGGAGTAACATATGCATGTATAAGGGTAATCAAGGTGATGAAGTTGTGCATCTGTTTCTCTTTTTAGTGTACTATCGATTGAAATTTTGTTTGATTCGTTTTTTTATCGGTTAATGTGTCCTCATTAAATGTTATTTATTAATTGGGATGTTGGAAGAATGGGTTCATTCTAAAAG